>PVHY01009628.1:0-55434 GCA_004024945.1 Uropsilus gracilis
AGGAAGGAAGGAAGGAAGGAAGGAAGGAAGGAAGGAAGGAAGGAAGGAAATAGAAAAGAAATTCAGTACTGCTGGAACATAATATGCAAAGAAGGAAATGGAAGACAATGACAGTTGGGTAGTAAATGGGGACCAGATCATAGAAGGCCTTTTATCTGGTGAGTCATCACAGAATTTTAAGATCCAGAATGACATGATCAGATTAGCAGCAAGATCATTTTGTCAGCAACTGGTGGCAAATTGAAGGAAGGTGAGACTCAGATAGACTCAGATCCGGCAAGGTCTTTCTTCTGACATCTACTGTGAAATGACAGGTCCCTGATCTTAGGAAACAGCACAGAAAAGAAAAGAAAAAAAAAGGTGGTTCATGAGATATTTTAGACAATAAAATTGACAGACTTGTAACTGCCCGGACAAAGTGAAACAGAGGTGGCATCCCAGTGATCAGGGTCCCAGCATGGCTCACTAGAGTAGGGTGACCTCTGAGATCCCAGATGCCTTTGCTTCCATGCTCGTTTGTCCAACATAGTGAGAAGAAATAATTTATTTTATAAAATTTCAGTTGTATTCTATTCATCACACTTGTCACATGGTTTAAATTACAATCATCTTCATAACCTATTCCTCTTATTGACTTTACATTTACAGGATGAAGAACTTGTATGTTGTAGCTTGTGTAAGAGCTGGTCACTATTTTCCATATGAAGCAGTTCTCACTTCACTAGACATATACTTATCAGAGGTTGCCTGCCTGCCTGTAGGTGACAGGTTAAATTGGTTTTCAAGACACTGGTCTCAGGAATATCTGATTTATACTTTCATTATATAACTTACTGGTAGCCTATTTTGAATTTCAGTCTTTCTCTTAGTTATTTGACTGTTCTGTATCCCTAGATTATCATTGATAATCTTATAGACTTACAAAGAAAATTAACAAATATCCTATTTAGAATAAATTGAAACTATCATTTATTTCTTTAGAAACATCTATATTCTTAAAGGAGATTAGGTTAATCTAACTGGATTTGTTAAATATGAAAATATACTGACTTTAAGCTAGTATATTTATTTCTCCAAGGTCTTTCAAGTGAGTCTGTGATCCTTATTTTATAGAACTTTGGTTTATGAAAAGCAAGTGTAGAAGTGATGAGTATAGTGAAAATGGCTTTCTTGACAGTACCCAAGAAATCCAGACCCTAATTGTGGTTCTGTCATAGACTATCTGTGCAGACTTGGGACAATCTCTTGTCCATTTGGGTTTCCTTATCCTCATCTATGAAATAAGATTGTTAGACTAGAGTTTTAAATAAAACTCGTAGGTATTCAAATGTTCTAAGTCTACTAAAATAATTCCAGACAAACCTAGTGATATTTCAATGACTATCTTTCTCCATTAAAGAGTGCCCACTGTCATCAGAGAAGGATGGAGGCAGGGCAAACCTGGGTAAGTGCAGGATCTAGAAGCAGAAGGAAGAAACTCTCTCTCTCTCTCTCTCTCTCTCTCTCTCTCTCTCTCTCTCACCCCTAGGTCCAGAGGTTTATTTGGAAGCAAGGCAGCCGAAGAGGCAAAACTAAGATCCAAAGAGTATGGCACTGGGGAGCAGGTGGTCATCTCAACAGTCAGATGGTGTGGGGGATGGGAGGGTATGGCCACAGCAGGCAGGCTGTAAAAGAAAGACTAGGAACCAGGAACATGTTATACTCAGAAGTTAGAATCATGGATGTCTGTCAAGAACTAGCAGGATCCTGGCTACATGCCTGGGTTCATAGGCAGGGCAGAGATTAAAAAGAGAGAAAGAGGAGAAGGGTAAATAAGAGCAAGACAGCATTCCAGGTTTGAAGAGCGTGACATATTAGGCATATTTCCAAAAGAGAGATCCAGGTAGAGAGGATCAAGACAGAAGGCAAGTTCTCAGAACTGGGCCACCAGGTGGGGGTGAGCTGCAGAAGTCCAGTTATCAGAACTAGGACAAAAGGTCAGAGCTAGATTAATTAAAGGAAGTTAAATTAAAGGAGGCCTCAAGTTTTAGAATTTGAGCATGGTCTCTTGTAATCCACAGCATTTAGGAGGAAGTGATTTCACTCATCTTTCATCCCTTCTCCCTCTTTCACCTATTCATTCTCACTATCCTCATTAGTTTCATTGAGAATATTTTAAGTTCAAGGTATAAAGACATAAGGGGAGCTTCCCAGAAAGAAAGGTAAATAGGAAAATATGACATTAAAATGCAGTGTGTAAATATGTCAGAGAAACGTGAACAAGGCACAGAGGATGCCAAGGAGGAGAGAACAGTCCTGTCTTTGTCCAAGGTCTTGAAGGGCAGGTTGCAATTTTCTAGGTGTAAAGGTGAGGACCGGGCACATAGGCAGAGAATATTATTTGTGTGTAGTTATGAATAAGTCCAAGAAATAAGGGGTTAAGTATGGTGATAGTGCTGTGATGGTGAGAATTAAATGGGCATGAAATTGGGCTATATCAGAAAGCAGTTTGAGCTGTATGGTAGGAAAGATAATCCCTTGGTAGAAGACTGGAGAGAAGAGACATGAAGTACAGAGAGGATGGTAACAGTGTGGTCAAAAGGAAGGTTCTTGCTCATGGCCCTGGTGAGCTATGATGAGTAGAACTGAGGTTTCACAAGGGAGATCAGATTTAACCAAAGGTAGCAGGAGATCCATGAACCTACAGCCATACTGAGTCAGAAACAGTTGCAAAGAGTTAGGAGCTGATAAGTATTAAATCTTTGAATTGAAATTTTTGAATTAAATTTAAGGAATTGATCTTTCCTTAAACATCACTCTCTCAGTTCTTCTCTGGCTATTTGTTTAATACTACCCTTGACCATATTCCCAGTCTCCCTTTCTGCCTTTTTATTCTTCCTTTTTAGTTTCAAATATCTATCATACAATATTTTCTATTTATTATTATTATCATCTTCTCCCTCTTATTTATATATCTCTGAAGGCAGAGATTTTCCCATTTAAGATCACTAATTGTCCCCTATATTCCTATAAACTAGAATACCCTTGGATGAATAGTAAATATCAAATGAATGACATAAGGCATGAATAGTCATAAACCAAAATTTACAAAATGGAATGACTCTGATAGTCATGGACAATTTCAGATTAAGGGACCCCTAGAGTCTAACCCAGCCCCTTTATTTCACAAAACACAAAAATGAATTGGCCAAGGTCACACACAGATCAGTTCAGACTGAGCTAACAGGAGGCAGGGTGGGTAGGAGGGGTGTCTGTGAGTAGTGGATCTAGTTCTCCTATGGGCTGATTGATATTCAGAAGAGAAAGTAAAGGTGAAATTGCTGTGGCCTGCTTGTTGAAAAGACTGCAGCTCCAGATCATTCCTCACGTCAGTAAACAAACTCACCAACATGGAACAGATAAGTCATTTGATTTCTCTTTGCCTTAGAAGCAGAATGAGATGCCACTTTCTTCCCAGGACAGTTCTCCATTATGTCTGCCTCTGCTTTGTATCAAGAATAAAGAACTCTCTGAACTTATATATCATATTATCATATAGCATTGTATCTTTCCACAATATAGCAGCATTTCAATTTCCTTTCATTCGTTCTTTTTCCTCCAAGTTATCAGGAAATCAACTCAATAAACTCTAAACCATTGGTCTATAAAATTTGAATGACAGATGACATTTGGTTATTTCTTGTATCTAGTAATGATAAAAGACTCTAAAAGTTAGAATTTGAAAGTTATGTGAAAAGTTAGTTAATACTTTATATTTCATCATTCTGTTTATTTGCCATTCTTTCCATATTTCATTAATTTATACTTTTGCTTACATATAATTTCCTTAGCACCTGCTAGCTGTAAAGGGTGGCTTGTTGGGAGCACAAAACTAAATCAGAAAATTTATATCTTGGTAAAGAGATAAGAAGTATGGCAAGGACAAAACTTTCAGGCACTGATATATGCACTATATACATATATATGATATACATATAGATATATTTTGCCTTGTTTTCATTTCATTTTGCACATGTATTTTAATATAAATAATTTTATTTACTTATTTATATTTAATATAGGAAATGTTTATCCAATAACTACTTTGGAGTCAGACATGCTACCATTGAGTCATGAGGTCCTCCAATAACTGCATTGTATCCAGATACTGTGTCAAACATTATGAATCCAATAGGAAGTTAAATAAATTCCAGTTCTCTATTTTTAAAAAGTCTATATTCCAATTAGCGAAAATAAATGTTAAATGTTTGTGGTTGATACTACAATGAAAAAGTATAGAGGTGCTAGCTTTGCTTAGGTGATTAAGGAAGTTTCTTCAAAGAGGCAATACATGTAATTTGAATTCTGCAAGCTAGTAAATACCAGCTAGATAAAGAAGAGGTGGGATAAGGACAGGAGGTTTAAGTAGAAGTAATAGCATGAACAGAGACTCTGAGAGAATAAAGACAAGTCTCATTAGAAGATTAAAAGGAGTGTGAATGAAAGCAGCAAGACAAAATAAGACCAGAACAGTAAGCAAAGATCTTGTCACATAGAATACTATAAACCGCATCAAAGCCTTTGTTCTTTGTACCTAGAGCAAAATAAATTCGATATTGGTTATAAGCACAGGAAAGCAATGAAAAACGTTGAATTTTAGAGACTGAATTGAACTGAGGTCAAAGAAGGTGGGGTGAATAAAACATTAAGGATCACAATAAGAGGGGTACAAAAAAGTTACAAAATGCTTACTGCAATAAACCAAAGAGTAACACAGTATGATCTCACTCATATGTGATATGTAAATCAAAACAAAGAAAGTAAACAAAGAAAACAAAGAAAAACAGATGCACTTTAAAACTTTACTTTTTGATGAGATATTGAAGAAACAATAATGGAAGTAGTGACTTTGGACCATAGGGATTCAGAGTAGGACTGGAGCATGCAGAAATGGGAATGTGAGTTCTTTGGGCACTTTTAACAGAAGATCAATATGTGAAAGGCCAGGTTGATGTGAAGGTCCAGGTAACATACAGGGAAAAAAGACCTTTTCTTTTGGCTGAAGTAAAGGATAGACACCTGAGTTATATGAATAGCAATTATATTAAAAAAGGGAAATAAAGGTGAAAGGTTTGGACCATGTGCTATTTGAATTTTCTTATGTAAGCAATTAAGAGTTGTTGAAGCATTCTGAACCAAAAAGTGCCTGTTTATATCTGTTTTCAGGAAAATCACAGAGCAAAGTGTATGGGAGCTCAGGGGAAATGGATGTTGGGGAAAATTAGAATAGTTAGGAGGTAGCATGAAGAATTTGGCTTAAGCCAGCACAAGCTTTCATGATGGTGTGGATATGAGAAGGAAAATGATGCATAAGACATTTTGAAGACTGATGAATAGGAATAGGTACCTGATTAACTGCCAGGGAACATGGAAGAATTTAATAATTTATTGCATTGCCGATTCCTCATATTATTTTATCTTTAGTAGAAAATTTTAAGGTAGGTTATCAATTGGTGCACTGAAATGCAAACTGATAGCCACATGCTATCTTGCCCATGCGCCAGGAAAACTGTGCCATACTGTAACACTCTTTGGATGACTCCCAAATGGACTGGGTTTTAAATGTTAACCTACTAACAATTATCGGCATGTCCTATTAGCAATCAGCTGAACCATCTGTTCCTACAAACACCGGCTATTTCATGGAAAATGAATTTAAGAATGGTAAAATATTAAATGTTTTTAAAACCCCAGCTGAAAAAATTATGTTATAGACCTACATGCTCTCAGGGGAAAAAAGATAGCAGGGTGGGAAGGAATTTCTCCTTTTTTGTTACATGAACCTTATGCTAAGATATGTAAGACACATGATGAGTTTTTTGATATAATTTTGTATTGTCAAGTTTTAGTGAAAAACTGATCACTAAAGGATTTGAGTGAGAAGACAGTGCCACTAGAGGAAAAAGCTCTAGATATGGAATAAAAAGAAGATAATTTTACTTATCTGTATCATTCATTAGTGATATAATCTCACTTGTCATCTAACATCTCTTAGCCTTAAGCTTCTTATTTGTAAAATAAGTATGGTAGTACTTTCCTTATCTATGTTATAGACTTAATTTGGGGATCAAGGTCATCTATGCATCATGAATAATGCCCAACTAATTTAATATCATCAAACCTGAAGAAGGTTTGATGTACTTGAATGTAAAAATCCAAAAGTTATTAGTTTAAAATTCATTGGATTCAAATATCATTGAATGAAATCTGTGAACCTCTAAACATATATCAATGCTAAACTGGTGTCATAACAGATAATAAAGGTTAATCAGAAATGTATGAGTTCCTCACTAGAATACCAAGCATTGCATTTGTCATATCCAAAATATGCTATATCTGTATTTTGTATAGTTATGATTTTTAAAGTATGATCCTTGAACAGCAATGCCAGCAAAACTAAAAGTTGTTAAAAATGCAAATTCCAGCTACCTGGGGAGCTAACGCTGGGGATTGCTTGAGTCTGTGGTACCCCGGAAACGAGAGCCTGCAGTTCCATGGGCAAAAATAGCGAGACCTAGTCTCAAAAAAATATATATATAAAATGCAAATGATGAACCCTCACCCTTGACTATAGGTTATCAGAAACTTGACTGTGGCACTAATATTTTTGTGGTTTGAACGTCCCTGCTGGTAGCTCTCCTGTATATTAAAGTTTGAGAACCACCAACACAAAGAAAAGAGTTCAGATTCTCTATTAAACATAGAGTCAGATGTTAGCCCTGAATTTTAATCATGCCATGATCTTGAACTTGTTATTTAATAACTGACCCCAGAGTTTCCTTACTGTGGTAAAGGATTAAGAGAGTCAATAGATATATAGTTTACTCCTCTTAAAAGTCTGTCTATTGAATAGGCTGACATCATATTTGCTAATTCTTCTGTCTATCAAGAGTTTTTACTTCTCCAATAATTTGTGCCCCACCTTTGCAAAATTTCTTTTGGTGGAAATGATTTTCAAAGAATTGAGTTTTTGTTTAATCTGTTGAACCAAAGAGAAGAATGTCTTATCTGAAAACACCAATACACTAAGAAATACAATGCCAATTTTTATTTTTGATACTAAAATTGTATTTTCAAAGTGGATAGGCTACTCCTTAGAAAAGCAGACCATATGACACTAAATTCATACTGGTGTCTATACTTTATAAAAGTTCATCTGCTTCAGATGTAACAAATAAGCAAATGAAAGATAACTGCTATAGCGATTATTTGTTTCTTTTCAAAATTCATCTATAACTAAAGTTTATTAGCTAACTTATTTGGGTCATCACCTAAAGGGACCCCATTACTGAGCTCTAAGATTAAGATCTTAGACCAGCTCTAAGTCCAGTATGCTTTCATCTTTCACTGGAAGTGGGCTCCAATGATATTTATGTGAACACTAAAATATTAAATGAGAGTATCAAAGAAATCGTCAAGGAGACTGCTTAGATAATGAGGTCAGAGGAGATTCCTGTATTCAGTGCTTATTTATAGAGTTCCTATAATACATTAGGAACTCTGCTAAAAGCAAACAAAGGCAAAAGCAGAAGCATTTAATGTCCTCATTGAAGGAGCAACATAAAAAAGAAAAGAGAATTAAACAAATGATTGTGAAAATAAGCACTTAATTTTAAGTTGTGATAAATTTTATTAGCAAAAAAGCAAAAGACATTTTAAAAAGCATGGAATAGGAGGATCTGAGAGGCTCTGTCCTTAAAGAACTTAGAAGCTTCTATAATGTGTCCTTCTTTCTTTGTGCTTGAGGACCACAGTCATGCTTACTGAATAACTTTCTTGCTGCCTGACCTTAGGAAAATTACTAATCTCACCAGAGTTTAAATTTGACAACTATAAAATGGAACAGAAATATCAACCTGGGAGGACTGTTATGAGAATTAAATGAAAGAATCAACAGAACTCAGTGTGCTTGGCACATGGTAAGTGTTCAATGAATGTTAACCATGTTTGCCAAGAGGAGGAGGAAAGGATGGGGGAAGGAAAAAGTAGGAAGGAGGCAGATGAGAGGGAAAAGAGAGTGATGAGATGGTGACAACAGTGATGATATGGCAGGATCTGGGAAAGAGACATTTCAAAATTCTGAGCTTTTGATATTTAGGCTTATAATTATACTTAGAAAAAGATGTATGCATGTAATATAAGTGAGGACAGTAGCCAAAATATTAGAGAATACTCCAAATACAATTTCTAAAGTCTGCTAACTAGTCTATCCGTTTGATCATATGCTTACAGAGTATAGAGAATTTTAACAAGAAAGGATGAGAAGTTTAATTTCCTATTCTGGCCTTTTCCTTTGGAAATAAAGCAGAAGTGATGTGCACGTTTCAAGATACTGATCAATCAAGAATTTGGGGAGGAATGGGCCAAGAAGCATAAGAATACATGCCAGGAGGACAATCTCACTTAATTCATGTCCTGAAACAGTGGCAAAGTGCAAAGAGATCTAAGTTTGAGTTAACTTCCTTGCTTCCATTCCTTACTCTGCATCTCTAGTGAGCTGTGTGGTTTAGTTCATCTTTAAAAGCCTTGATTTTTTTGTTTGTTTTTTTCACTTGTGAAATGAAAATAAAGCTTGACATATCTAACCAAAACATTTCAGGTTTCTTCTATGAAATACACATATGAAAGCAAAACTAATATCTCATTAAAAGATAACATTGATGAAATAATGTAGAGGGATTTTTTTTTAATTTTGAAATTACTAGGCAAACCTAAAATTTTTTGCACTTTGTTATTATTATTGCTACTACCTTACAGTATGTAAGACTCTCAAATATGGGCTGGATTTTTAATCTACAATTTAATCTACAATTTATAAGTGAGGACAGTAGCCAAAATATTAGAGAATACTCCAAATACAATTTCTAAAGTCTGCTAGCTAGTCTATTTTAATCTACAATTAAATCTACAATTTTGGTGTTCCATTTTAATATACAATTTTAAAATGGAAATATCTCCAAAGAGCTACAAGATGAAAAAAAAAGTCCACATAAAGGCTTAGAAAGACAATCAGAAAGTGGAGTACTGAGAGTAGGCACATTGCAGGGGAGAAGTGAAGATATGTTTAGTTCCTGTTTTCATGTGATGATTTGCCTAAGAAAGGTTCAAGTTCTTGTTCAAACTAACAGGCATATGTCCCTCATGAGAGACATAATTAAGACCCCAATTATTTAATTTATCGGTGATTCTACCCTTTTAATTCACACCATTTTTAATTTATCTTTCATCCACAATGTACATATTAAAAGGTGAAGATGTGAGATTGTAACTGAGAAAGTGTGATAGAGTTCTGAAAATTAATTCACTGTAGGAGTCTAAATAGAAAAATAAAAATAAGTTCTTTAAGTTACTCTTTTCTGAGAGTGTTTTGAGTTCACAGTAATTCTGGGTAGAGTACACTTATTATGCTCATAAATTAGGCTGATACAGAATACAATGGTTGATGTTAAAACATAGATCATATGGACTCTTATTTTGCACAATAAGAAATGTATATAACTGCTACCAACTCTACCCCTCACTGGAGTGTAAATATTATTTGTGGGTTATTTTGTTTGACTTACCTATGTTCTCACATAAAACACCTGGGAATGTCAGCTATACTGGTTCCCTTAATATAAATTAAAGATATGAGGCATGAATCAACAAGGAAGCGGTAATGTCATATGTATATAGTGCAAACCTACCCTAATGTTAGGGCATTAACAAGCCCTCATTTCTATTGCACTGAAAGTGGATAAGGAAATCCTGCCTGACTGGCAGATAACCATGACTCCATCAAAGCTTATTTCAAATGCACTTTAAATTGCTAATGAGCTCTGTTCTCCTTCTTTATATTGCAAGCAATATAGTACAATCAGTATTCTCTGTTCCTTTAAAATTTGGTCCTTCACTTCCTTCCATATTCTTCCAGTTCTTTTGATTCTGTTTATTTGCTACCTTATTCATAGTTTCAAACTTACACTTGGCAAATGCCCTCTCTATGGGCGATCTGAAAAACCTATAAGTGAACAAGTACAGATTGTTTCCATCAGTTCTTCTTGTGTGTCACCAAAGCTCTATATACATTTTGATTAGAATAATTTTATCAAAAATAGAAGGAAATCTTTCTGATCTGAACCATTTTAAGTAGTGGTATTATACAAATTTTCACAGCTTATTTTCACCTATGTAGAATATATAATATTTATTATAAAAATAAAGTGTAATGAAGACAGTTCATGTATAATTGATTTTTGCTTCAAGCAAATTATGCCTCATTTGTCCTAGTTGAAAAAAGAAACTAGACATTTTCTTCAATACTAGACTTGTAGTTATCACAGCTTGTAAAATCTAGAAATTAGTTCAAGTTTTTTAAAATGGAGAAGGTTGAAAACATTTGTGCAATATCAATGACTATTGAAGATAATATCTCATGGTTAATTGGTAGGATACAAAGTAGTGCAGGCTCAACTAATGAACAATGGTGACAGCGCATAAATATAAAGCTTTTACTTAAATGTCCACTCCAGTTGCTTGTAGGAGCAACTCATCAGCAAAGAACCCTACATCTTCTATCTTCCTCATTGCTACTTTCATCATGTGAATGCTGAAACTGTCAAAAAAAAATGGAAAGAGTGAATTGGGAGGATTGTACAGACATGTTATGATAAGATCTAAATATGGTCTACATCATCTGCCTGTATTCCTTTGACCAGAAATGCACTAGGTTAACTATAAACAAGGCTGGGAAAAGTCATCATCTATGGATTCAATGAAGTTTATAATTTATAATAAAATGATCATTTTATAATTTTTTTAGTTATTTATTTATATATATTTCACATCATTTCAGTCCCTGGGGGTCACCCACCACCTTCCCTCCCCGCCTGCTCCAGCTGGTCCCCACTCTCCCCTTGTGTAGTTTCATTTGGTTGACCATATATTAGTGAAACCATTTGGTTTCTGTCCCTTTCTATTTGGCTCGTTTCTGCTAGTATGATTTCTTCCAGGTGCATCTAGGTTTCCATAAATGTTTTATAATTCTTTAATACAGTTCCCATTCCTTCTTTTCTGTTTCTTTTTTAAGAAATTTTATGAGAGTCAGTATATATAATACAAACATGGACTTTGGATTTATGTCAATGTTATTTCAAATTTCCATGATATTTCATTAAGCTTTTGCCTTCTTTGAGGCTTTTTTATTTTTAAGTTTTTTCATTCATTAGTTGGAATCCAAGTCTCCTAGCAATAAGGATACCATAATGTCAGAATGAGATAATGTATGTGACATGGTAACCAATACCAGTCCCTTACACTTAGAACATTTTCTGTCATTCAAAGCATGTTTTTAGTCATAAATTTTTAAGCCATTTTCAGAAAATGGTGTTCTGCAATCACAAAATAAAGCAATTGGGTGGTGAGAGGAATATCTATGGTTGACACATAGTTTTTCACATTTTTCTTTATGTGGGGGTGTGGTTGATGGTGGCCCAGTTTACTGGATTGTGATGCTTATCTTCCCAATGGCTTTAGAATGACTCACCAGTGAGCAGCTCATTTTCAACAGTTCTTTCATGTCTTCTGTACCAGGGAGTCAGGCCCTGTCATGCTTCTAAGGCAGAGTGGCAGTACAGAAGCCTTTTTTCCCCTATTTTTTGTGAAGTATGCTTTCTCATTGATGTACAATCATAAATCACAGACATTAGCAGAACAAGAAAAATATTGAGTCTAGGGCTCAGGTGAATTTGTCACAATTAAGTAAAAGAGTTCTCAGTCACTGCCATGTAGGAAAGCAATTGTATCATCTGGTACAGAATGTTTCTCTTTGTGTGTTTACCAAAAATCGGAGTAAGATTCCACCATTGGTTTATTTGTTCTAAAGCATGTTTTGTGGGAACTCTCCTTTCTGAAGAGACGATTAAGTACTCTTACTGATAATATTTCTCATTTTTTGCGGTGAAAGCTAACTATAAATATACTTTGCTTGCATGAAACTATTTGATTTTATAAAGTATCTTCTAAATCCTTCCTAGGAACTTTTAACTTAACTGAAAAATTTTTATGGGAAAATTTGAGGGAAAATTGAGAAAAAATAATTTCAGGCTAATTTACAAGTGAAAAATAAGACAGCAAGTAAATAACATATTTTGCTAATATTCCATAATAGAGTGCCAATGATCAATGATCAAGTTGTAATTTCCCAATTCAAATATTCATAATAGTCTATTTTATTATTCCTCTTAGTGCTTGATATTCTATAATAATTCTGTAAACACTGTAGGAGAAGGGCATGTGAAAGATTATCTAGTCTAGTAACTGGTCAGTTGTCATTAGAGAGCTAACTGGCTAAACAATTCAAAATGAGTAGTTTTAATTCTGGTAACATGTTGATGTTCTGGCCACAACTGAAAATGTAGTGTTCAATATATTACAAATCAAATAACATTTTTAAAAAATGTCAGCTTTCTAATAAGATGGTAAAGAATTATCAAACAGAAGCTTATGTAAAAGCAGAAATGTAGTAATTGGTGTTACACTAATGTCACATGAAACTGAAGGCTTTTATTGAACCAAGTCAGTATAAACTTTGAAATGAACCCACAAATATTTCATATTGAATCTATAAGATATAAACAAAATAATCCGCCTGTTTTATGGACAACAGATCAGTGACAAAAGAGTCAAGTGCATGCAAGAGAGAAAGAATAAACCTCTTCAACAAACGGTGCTGGGAAAAGCAGATCATCTCATGTAAACAATAAAAAACAGCAAACTCACACCATACACAAATTAACACAAAATGGATTAAAGATTTGGAGTGTTGAGAGCTGAGCACAGGGTACAAAGAAAGAACGGATGAGAGAGATTGCTTAGCTATGGGCTAAGGATTGGCTGGAGGTAATGAGCTAGTTGACCCTTTATTAAACAAAGAAAGGGGTATATCTAGAGAACAGAGCACAATTTATGATGCTTTTGAAGGAAAGCAAAATGGTAAAGGTGTAATAGAACTGGCTAACAGTTTAACTTTACCAGTTCCTTTGAGGTAATTGGGGCAGGGGGATCACTCACAAATTGATTTTTATCTCTTTAAGGAATGTTTTCTTAGGTAAACATTGGAGGGATGGGACACTTATCACTCATTATAGGTTTACATGACCAGTCTGTCTCTGGTTTTCCAGAGACAGATAAGGTAGTAAAATGAGGTGTTCCTCATTTCACAACATGAGCACAGTCTTGTCAGTGATAGTGCAGACACAGGAGATAATACCAGAAATCATAAAATGCAAGGATACAAATATAGAAAAAATACTGCTTGGCACTGAGGGTCTGCATTGAACTAACAGCTTCTGCAAAGCAAAATGAAGCTATCATTAAAATAAAAAGATATTCCACCAAATGAAGGATGTCATACATCTGAAAGGGGCTAATATCTAAGATCTAAAATAAACACACAAACAACAAAAAGAAAACAAATAATCCAATCAAAAAATGAGCCAAAGTGCTAATAGACACATCTCCAAAGAAGACTGACTGATGGGCAACAGCCACATAGAAAAATGTTCAATGTGATTTACATGATCAGGGAATGCAAATCAAACCCACAAAGAGATACCACCTACCACTGTGTGAATGAAATATCAAAAGTACACAACAAATGTTGGCAAACATTTAGAGAAAGAGGAATCTTCACACACTGATGAGAATGTGAACTGGTTCAGCCTCTCCTCAAAATAGTAGTAATAGATCTACTACAACATACATGATCCAAAAATTCCACTCCTAGAATTCCAGGAGATTGCAAACACTGACTTGAATGGATACAAGCACTCTTATATTCACTACAACACTATTTGCAATAGCCAAGTTATAGAAATGATCTTAGTGTGCAATGACAGATGAGTGGATACATGTGATATATATATACACAATGGAATAATAAATACCCCAATACAAAAAGCGGAAAAAGTTGCCATTTACAGCAACATGAATGGAGCTGGAGGGAATTGTGTTTAGTGAAACAAGAAAAAGAAAATTTTAGATGATTTCACTCATGTTAAATAAAAGAAAGAGAATAAAATAGCAGACAACTGTAAACCAAAGCAAAGCAGAGAACTATGGCTGCAGAATTTAGGTTACTTAAGGGGGAAAGTAGAAGTTGGGAACAAAGGGTGGAGAGTATCCAATGAGTTGTGGGTATGCTGTGGCAACATATATCTGAAAAGATAGGAAACTATTCCCCTACACAGTGTTGTAAGTCAACCTCAATAATAAATAAATTAAATTAAATATTTACCCTTACAACTAAATTAACTGAAGGTAAGCTTGAGTAAAATGTACAGGAAACTATATACAAACTCTTCTAGAAGATTTGAAAACAAAATTTAAAAAGAACTTCATGAAATAGAGAGAAAATTAAAACAAAATTACATTATCAAAGCTGAAGTGACTAAGTGAACTGGAAGATTTTACAGCTGAAGTTAGAGTGCAGAGAGGCAGTAATGAGAAATATGAAAAGTTAGGAGACAATAAGGATAGGTGAGAAGGGTTGATTGATCAATATATAACCGAAGTTACAGAAGAAGGATATAATGAATATATTGAAACAATAATTGAAAAAAAAATAATGTACAAAAAGTTGCCACAGTTGCTATAATGCACAAATACACAAATTCAAGGAGATTAATAAATTTCAAATTATTGGAAGTGACACATTGAAAATGCAGAATACCAAAGGCACAGCAATAGTCATTCATGGTTGAGGATCAGGGGCATGTGCATCTCAAAATATGTTGAGAAAAATATTTCTCACCCTATAATTTTGTCTTTAAAATATGGTCACATACAAAAGAATGAAACTATTGATAAATGTAATACCTAATAATGTAAACAAAAATAAATGAAAAAATGGACAAAGTAGATAGCTGTGAAATCTGAAAACATAAAATAAGCATAAAATAATGTAAAATCTGAAACATAAAAATCAGGTTATACATTCCTTGATATTAACCTTAGAGATGGAGGACCCTCAGAGAGTTGAGGAACTAAAGTCCAACAGCTTGTGAAACAAATGTGGAAGAAAAAGGGAGCAAGGATGTATGTCAAACTAAAAATCTTCTGCAGAGGGAAGGAAAATTACATCAAAATGAAAAGACACCATACAGAGTGGGAAAAGATATTTGTACTTTAATGTTTGACAAGGGACTTATCTAAAAAATATATAAAGAACTTACAGAATTTTGCGATGACAAAAAAATCTATCTGATTTTTATAAAAAATGGATGGAGAATCTAAAGAACCATTTCTACAAAGAAATATAGATGGCCAACAGGCACATAAAAATATTTTTGTCATCTCTTTTCATTAAGGAATTGAAAATCAGAACAATGAGATATCACATCACACACATGAGAATGGGTATTATCCAAAATAAAAGAAACAACTGTTGGAAACATTGGGGAATGTAAATTGGTACAAACATTTGGAAAAGAAAATGGAGAGTCCTCATAAATTTAAAGAAACTTCATACAATCTAGTTATTCCTGAAAGATATAAAGCATTACATCCAGAGAAATAAGCCTACCAATGTCCATTGCAATATTATTCACTATTGCAACAATAATCAAGAACTGGAAAAACCTACATACCCACAAACTGATGATTGGTTAAAGAAGGTATATTAGATAAATAATGAAATAATGCTCAACTGTATAAAAACAAAAATGTTTAAATATTCTCATTTTCAACATGGATAGTCATAAAGGATATTATGCTTAGTGGAATAAGTAAAACTGAGAAAGACATGCAATTTTACTCACATGTGGTATCTTGAGAAAACAAACAGATGAGCCAAATAAAACAAAATAACTTCATACTATTAACAAATTAGTGATTTCCAGAAGGGAAAGTGGGAGGAGAGTGGGCAAATCCAGAATAAGAGGTGACTTGTGTAGTGAAGGCTAGAAGTGAAAATTTAGTGGTGAACTCAATATGGAATATAAACATACTGATTTTTAATGGTGCACACCTGACACTTATACAATGCCATAATACAATGTTAAATCTTTTTAAAGGAAAAAAAATGAATAGGAGGTACAGCTAGAAGCCTCTAATAACTAGTACTATGCACTTAATTCTTATATTCCTTAACTCTAAATTTGGAGGAATCAAGTGGAAAATAACACACATATATATATGATATATATGTTTATACATAGGTATGAGTATGCATACACACATATATGTGAAGGCTAAGGAATGCATTTAAAAGCCCCAAAAATATGAATGAAAAATTTGTCACCAGTAGACCCTCAGTAAAGAACTTCCTTAAAAATGCCACGTAGGCAGAAGGAATTCATTCTGGAAGGAAAATCTGGGCTATTGAAAAGAAAACCAACTGCTGCTCTAAATATTAATTAATTTATATGAACACATTTTATAAAACAAAATGTTTTGTGGAATTAAGAAAAGCAAGACAGAACCAAAACGATAACATTATATATATACATACATATGTATGTATATATATAATCTATATATATATACATACATATATGTATATATATATGATATGGTTGTAGGAAAGTGAACATATTGACAACATTTTTTACTTTATTAAGTACACATGATATAATTTCAAATGAACCAAAAATATATATAGAAGAAATATTATTAAAGAAATGAACTGAATGAAGAAAAAAGGAAAATAAAATAAATACAAAAATAGCTGGCAAAAGTTAAAAGCAAAATAAAAATAATAAAAATTGGAATGCAGCTGAACAGTCAGATATACCAGTCATTACATCAGTGTTGGTAGAACTTCTGCTGCATAAAATTGGATAGTTGGGTCTCAGAATGTAAGGGCAAGAGGAATGGGCAGACAACCAAATAATGCATATTATGTGATGATATTGTCAAAGGATGCAGAGTGGTAAAACATGTAAAGAGAAACCAGGATATATTTATTATAAAGTTTATGTAAAAGTTGGTTACCCATAAGTAGTCAGAGAGGGAATGTGTGGGGAATGACATTTTATAATTTTCTTTTAACTGTATTATTTATTACATATTTTTATTACATATTTATTACATATTTATTACATACATGTACCTATTTCATATGTATTATGGATCTGTAATCTACCTATTTTCCAATAAGAATATTTATAACAGATAAGCAAATAAATATGGAAGTGTTTTTGTAAATATCTTTTCTATCAAAGTTTTCCCCTTGTATTTTCTGTTATTTATTTAGAGCAGAATAAAGAGCCAGGGGCCAAAAATATTACTATTTTTAGTACTCTTAATAACAATGATTCTAATGCATCATCTCTTATTTCTAAACTGTTTTCTTATTGAGAATAGGCTACATTCCACATATTAAGTTAATTCCTTAATATGGTACTTCACCTTATATTGCCCTCAGGAATGCATGGATATCAAAATCTTCTCATTTGTGCCAACACTGTTTTTTCATTTAAAGTATCCATTTTCAACCTACCTTCATAGATGATTACTATGTATATTTTCAAGTGTGCTAGTGTTATGTTAAAAAATAGTTTATCATTATAAGGAAACATAGTAGAGGACTTATGAATGTGATCTTTCTGCCCAAACCAACCAAATCCATGTCAGCTTTGCCAATGGTAATTATATAAATAAGTTTCTTTAAGAAACAACCTAATTATCAGTTTTTTCATTAGTAAAATGAGAGCGATGACAAACTTGATCTAATAGGGCTATTGAGAGGGTTGAGTGTAAACTACCTAAAACAATGCCTGAATTATACTATGTATTCAGTATATGTCTATAAATATTTTATTATTCTAAGGCTAAAATAGAGAGATTTGATCAAAATACAAATCACATCTCCTGTAATATCATACTTAAAATCAATAAAATATGACATGGCCAAGTTAAAAGACAACCATTAACCTACTTTTCCAGGACCATTTGATAATCACCGTCCCCCCTTTCTTTTCCCACTGGGTTGTCTAGTCATTAACACTGACCATGGGGAAAGAGAGAGGATAGAGGATGCTTAGAGTTACTCATTTAATTCAGTAATGAATTACTGAACAACATTATAGTCTCTACAGTGAGTCCTTGGACTACTATACAAAGGACTGCATGCTAGTGGGGAGAGACAAAATAATCAAGTATTAGAAGAGGCATAGGGCCAATGGGAGCAGCTTAGCTGGAGGTCCAATCATTCAGAAAAGCTTCCATTAAAAAAAAAAATACTTCACCTCAGATCCCTGAAAGAGACTATATTCCCATTGATTCTTCATTAAAAACAAACAAACAAACAAACAAACAAACAAAAACAGCCAATAGATAAATTCTCAGTGCCTACTCTACAGTTAGGTAAGCAGAAACTTAGACAGGATGATTACCTAGATTGGGGTTTTCTCCTCCAGAAACACACTGTGAGTCCCATGTAAACCAACTTTGGTGGCATGAAAGGTTCACTTTATCCTCTCTTTAACTCTTGAATCCTCCATGAACCTTCAAATTCTAGCAAACTAAAATTATAAACGGCAAGCAGCTGCTTTGACTTTTTTTTCACGCATTAACAGGAAATCCCAAGCTAAATTTAAATTGGGTTTTTAGGAGGAACAATTCAAGGAAAAATAATCATGATCTATTTTTGTTTGCCCTCCATTAAGATGTCTCAGAATGCTAATCAGCACTAGTGTCACTATTAAATGCTCAGAAAATATTCAAATTCACATCTCTGTGGGCAATTCACCCTTGATTTGTTGAAGTTTGTTACTTTGCAATTATGATTGGATTCTGTGATTATTAGGTAATAGCAAGAGAGCTATGCTTATAGTTATTAAATATAATGTAAACAATGGCTGTTGAAAGATAAAATAGGAAAGCTATTTCTTAGAGGTGGGTTATGAGCAAAAAGAAAACTTAGCTACACCAAAGGGTGTTCTAATTCATTCAATACCTTCCCCAAATAGGTGGTCATTGTCTCATTGCCATTGTTTTCTTATGTATCCTTTCAGAGTTTATGATCTAATGAAATATTTCCAGGAACAAGCATAACTGTCTGCACTATGTTTTTTTCATATAAAATGATATATCTCCAATTTCTTCTCATATCAGCATTTCTTTGCAGAGCTTGCTATGAATGTAGTTTAATTTTTTTTTTACTAGTTCCCAAAGGAAGGCAATTTGAACTGTTTCTAATCTTGCTCTCACAGTTAAATCTAGTGATATTTGTTCAACTCCTATATTTGTTGTCTTATAGGTGCAGTGAGTATGGGAATATATGCCTGGCTATTAGCCAGTGAGATAGGGGGAAATTAATGAAAGTCATTTTCAAACCTCTTCCATGAAACAATTATGCACAGCCCTCTGATAATCTCCATTCCTGTAAGGACTTCTTAGAATTCACATGTTCCAGATGGCATAGTTTTAAGATAAAGAAGGACTGCCCCGCTAGCATCTGTCTGTGCTATATAAAGTGAGAAGTTAACTACCATCATGTTATATCCCCAGGATTTTGTGGTTACTACAGCATCACCTGCTGTTTCCTGAGAAATACAAACCTATCACTTCACCTGCATAAAATATTATAGTTATAAAATAAATTCACCATAGTGACATTTCAACTTTAACTTATCAGTATCTAAAATGAGATTTTCATCAGATTTTCACATTTATCCTAGTGCTTCTTATTTTCAACTGGGCCTTATCACTGACATTACCCCAGTTTAGATGCTTCCACTTTACCACTGGTGACAATCCTCTGACCCTAATCTTAAGCTCTCTTCACTGCCTATGCACATTGCTGCCGGATTAATCTTTCTCTATTTTTAAAACTCATGCAATTTATCCTAACCATCTCCCCCAAAACTCCTCTAAATGCTGCCAAATGCTACATGATCATTTCTAGATTTTCTAGTCTGGCATTAGAGCCTGTTTGTAATAATAACATAGAGAAGATTGTTATCTTGTACAGTATCTGATATGTAATAACTACTATTTTTTTAGATTATAGAATATAACAGTTCCTTGCATGTAGCTGATGTGCCATAAATAATTACAGACTAGTAGACTCCACCAGGGGGAATTTGTGATTCACTAAGTTGTATTACCATGGTTTTCCTTGATATTTTCTCTAACAGCTTGATTTAAGGTAAATATTTCTTAGAGTGTTTATTAGTGAGAGAATTGGATGGCATGTCTGCTGAAAAGTAGCTCATATAATCCCCAGTTAAACACCTAGGGAAACATTTCTTTGTTATGGGGATGGATTGTTCAATATATATATATGGCAGCCAAGGTGATTATACCACTTAGGGCAATATTAAAAACAATGTATCACACTGAATATTCACATCTGTATTGAAATAATACTGCTAACTCATAATCAAGATGGTATACTCTTTAGAATTTTTAAGTCATAACATTCCAAGAAATAATTATTTGCACATTGTTACTTCATGAATTTGGAGTGATTTAAACATAATCTAAAGTGTTTAAAATGTTCATGGGAAGTTGGATGTAATGCTTTTTCAAAAGCTAGCTATACTCTATAAGAGAGGGATGATGAAGTAGAAATTTATTTCCGTTGACAAAGGTTAGATGTTTGTCAGTTAAAAAAAAGACATACATTTAACAATACCTGGTTTTCACATTGATTTAACATACTTCAATGCAGAAAATATGTGAAATTATTCTGGAAGATTGATCCAATTGTCTTGGAAGCTTTGAAGAGAAAAAAAGAATATGATATTACTCTGCTTAAACTACAAGGATGATAAATATAAATAAACGCTAAGTTCTTGAAAGTTGCATTCCATTGTGAAAAACACTCATTTTAAAGATAAAAAAAGTGACAGCAAAATACAAAGCAGTACATATCATATAAATGTTTTTAGTACATGTACCGAAGTATCTGAATTCTGCATTTTGTTATTGATTTAGGACATCTTTTAAAGATGTTTAGTTCAAGAATAGGAATTTTAAAAAGTCTCCCTCTCTTTTATTTCTTCTTTCTCGCCCTCCTTACATTGCTAGTAATTTCATATTTGTTTGTGACTTACAAAACTATGCAAAATAGCCAAGTCCTGAAACAGCCTTTGACATTTATTCAGGTTACAAATTTTAAGTGATACAAGTAAAGCATATGCAATGAAAAGCCTTTCATACTGAGTTTTGATAAAGAAACCTCAAAAATAGCAGGTTCTTATCAAATTAATCCTCAACAATGTGAGCCAATAGAGCTGTCCATGGTGCTCTCTAATACTTTGCAGAAAATAAAATGCCAGTGGGAAGCTGATGTATTTTTTTTTTACAAAGACTTTAAGCAACAACAATCTAGTCTATGTGTAAACTGTAGAAATTAAAGCACATCCTTTAGTAAATGCAAACAAGCTCTGTCTCTAAACCAAATATTTCAAGGAGAAAAGTGGACTGTCTGGCAGTCTGAAATTGAAATACAGGATTTGGTATGTTGTTACTATATGGAGGGATTAATATTTAAATACAAACAAAAATGACATGATATGTTATTATTATTAAGAATAATTTCTGTAATAACAAAGGGAAATGCTTTTTGTACATTTTTACTTCCAATTCTTGACGCACACATTTATTTTTCAACTACTTTCACTCCTCTTTCATTTCTATCATGTGCCATGCATTCCTTTTTTATGAGGTTATCTTTCTTTATTTACTTTCTTCTAATAGCAAGGGATGAGTTTTTCTAGTGAAATTTTGGAAACATACATAAAATTTTTATTTAAATAAATTACTGGCTATAAGTTAAATAGTAGCTACCATCTAAACAGTGCTCCTGTTCACCCTTCTTGTGTCCACAACATCACCACACACAGACACTTATGCACACACAGACACACATACACACATAACATACAAATCATACAAACAGCTTTGAAACCAAAGAACAGTGTGTGTGTGTGTGGGGGGGGGCTTAACTGTCATTAGACCACACTTTTGATTTTCCCTCCTTTAGGCAAGTTGGAAAATTACAGAAATGAAAGATGTGTCCTGGCTTCGATGTTTGCTTTGGGATTGTTCAGTTAATACAACAGTATCTGTAATCACTTAGTTATTAATTTTCAGTTGTCCAAACTATATTTATGCCACTTTCCTCCCAGACTCTACTGGAATTCCATTATATCTGAAGAATAAATTGAATGTATTTTTGTCAGCAAGTCTATTATTATATGCCCCCAATGCAAAATTGCAATTATAGTATAGTATTTGACACAGAATGACAGAGAACAGTAAAATGGGTGGACCATTAGACAAAAATAGGGAATCACAGTAAATTTTCTGATTCCTAGTTGTCTCTGGTTGAGAATTGGAAATTAGAGATAACTGGATTCTAAATCTCTAATAGTGGGATTAAATTAAAACATCTAACTTTACTAGTATTAAGAAATGTGCACATCACATATTTGTTTCACAGTGTTTCTTGACTGAAAAAGTTGAACATGACATGAAAGAGTTATGTCATATAACACAAATAGTTCAAAGTATTTTGAATGAATTTGGTAAAATCAAATTCAAAATAAGAGCTTTTTTTTTCCATATTCATCATGAAGAGCTTGTTAAAGGGGTTGGTGTTAATTCTAAAAAATAAATACTTGAGGCACTTTTGATAGAAATGAGGAGACCACACAATACTAAAATGTTTGATTACCTTCATTTGGTTTTTGAGAGAATATATTTGGACTTCACTATGGAAAAAAAGTCATAGCTCCAGTGACAGTCAGTCTGGCTTTCTCACTGAGATGAGACTTACAGAGCAGATTCTGAAGAAATAGAACTTTAGCTTGAGTTGCATTTAAATACTGAATATCGTTTGGTTTTATGAGTAAAGTTAAAACAAATAATGAAAAGTTATTGAACTATAGGCTATGTGAAAGGATGTGATATATACAAAATCATAATCTGACATATGTGTATAGTTCTGATATTGAATCTTTGTGGCACGTATGGACTCTGAGCTTCTATTTATTCCTTACTTGCCCCATCTTATCTAGCAAAGGGTCTGCAGTGTCCTGGACAAGGCTTCTTGTCAAACAATTTAAGAGCTAACCAACAAAGCAAACAATACTAGTTATTTATTTTCTTAAGGGGGTGAAGGTAATTTGGAATATTTTTCTATTTTTGTACAAACAATTTCTGTATTAATAATTTTGAAATTTTGGGTGTAAATGGATAGAATTTTAAGAGAAAGAACTTATGCATAGCTTGAAATATTTATAAATAATCAAAAATTAAATCAAAATTCATAACATCATACCAGGTCAGTTCCTTGGACTAAAAACTTATAAATTTGCAAATAGTAACATGTGTTTTCCATCTTACACACACTTCTCAGTATTTTTATGTCTTCCATATTGAATTGATACAGAAAATACACCCTCTTAAAATCACAATTTTACGTTGATAATAAATCCCAGACTAATAAAGAAACTCTTCATTTTTTGGATTTGTTGAAAACTACCACAAAAGTATTGTCAGGATTAAGATTCTTTTAATGAGATTTTAATTGTGGTTCTGATAATTTTTCTTTTGTACAAAGACTGGCTATTCTTGATCAAAAACATAATTCTTGTATTTGAAAACTCTCCAATTTCATTCTTATGTTAGATGTTTTGCAAAATAATGGAGAGTTTTAGACAAAGATTAGTTTCATAGTAAACAAAGCAAAATGACTCATTCCTTTTAAAAAAAGAAACAACAAAGGTGAAAACTTCATTGAGTATTATACTCTCAAAAAACTTACTTGACTAATTTTTATTTTTATTTTCCAAATTTGAAAATTTTAATTATCCTAAATTCTGAGTACTTAGGAAGATTCTGAGTCACATGAAGAAATGTTTTTTAATCCTGTGTATGTTTTCAACCTTGGTTTATATCTTTAATTTAAAAAATGTAGAAAATATTTCAGATTAAAAGAGTGTCTATGCTGCAGAAAAAGAGAAAAAAAGAAAGAAATGAGAGAAGGGAAAATGCAAATGAAAATATAGTTGAGAAAGAAAATAATTTAGGTCCTGGAAAGAGATTTATTGCAATAGCTTTTAACTTGATAGTAACTTCAGAAAAAGTGATAATTGACAGCACTCTTTATTCTTTATATTATGCCCCCAATTTTTTATATTATAATTATAATACTTTATTAAAAATTCAAATATTCAAATATCAATAGTACTATATTTAGTATTTTTAATATTAAATTGAAACAGTCAATCCATTTGATTTATTCTATACATTTATTTAATTCCTATTCAACCTAAAGGTAAAACTCAAAACCATCAATAGCAGAGTCAACAATATGTTCTTAAAGAGAGCAAACTAGATCTGTACATTCTTTGTTAAATTTGTGGTTTTGTACATTGACTAATATAGCTTCATTATATGTCTTAATGCATCCTAACTTCTCTGTTCCTTAGCTGACTTGGATATTTACAACTGGGTTTTAGACTATTTATTTTATTATTATTATTTTGTCTTTAAATCACAACCTCAGTAAATGGTTTTTGGGATAGCTCCCCCACCTCCCTCCCTCAGGTGCTCCCTCCATTCTCTCACACCCCATTCTTTGTTGTTTGCTAGTCTGTTTTAAGTTCATTAGTCTCTTTCTTTCCTGTGGTAGCGTTCTTTCATTTGGTGAAAGACTATGTTCTCAGAACCAGGCACGCCTTGATGGTAGGTTTTTAGTCTTACAGGTAAATTTTGTTTTGCCAACTTGACCCTGCATTAATAGGACAAATTAAATTAATTATATGAAGATATTTTCCCCTTAATCATGTTCCTGTGTGTTTAGTCATCTGAATTATATACAGATGAACTATGCAATGTGAATCACCATCATATAAAAAAGATCAAATAAGTTATCATTATAAAATGGAGGGAATGATACTATATACTTTATAAGATAGTTGGAAGGATTTCAATGAGTGTGTCATTAGAAATATAGTCATTAGTCATATGCCATTAGATATATAGCATGTCTAATAAGGACCTATTAGACATATATTTTGTTGTATGACAAAATGTAACTATCAACAATCTTGAAAATATAGGAAAAATATATGCTCTCTATGCTTACAGACAATAAAAATAAATGGGAAATGGCCTCTACATTGGTTATTTGCTCTGACTTACCTTTTTCTTGTACCATGTGTTTTATCTCAACTCTCTTGGTGTATTGTACTTTTTAGGACTTACTCATGGAGTCAGACATAGTGATTCCTCAATAAAAATAAGTAAACTTGTTGGCTGATGAGTTTCTATGCTGCAATAGAAAACATGTTATGGGAATATGCATGTTTTTCTGGTTTTGTTTTTGTTGAAATTCATAATTTTATATGAAAATACATGTTTTCTAAGGGCCTGTTCATAATTAATTCAACCAAAATGTACTGAGCAACTGCTCTTTGCAGGTCATGATTGTGGGTTCTTCATGGACTCAAGATATAAATTTTTCAGTTTGATAAGCATGTATTTAAGTCTCATTGTTTTATCAGTATTTTTAAAGTTCTGCTACATATCAGGATTTGCTCTACACATTGGAAATACAACAGTCACCGATAACAGCGTCCTTGTTCTTTTAGCTGCAACACACACAAAGATGGCACTACAAAATTTCCATATACTATTTGGTTGACTGATTTTGATGTGATAGTACACTATAGAAAGAATATATTTGTAGACTGTCTCAGTTCATACACTATCAAGGAGTTCATACTCTACTTTTCAGAAAAAAAATGAATTTAATGGAGTTGTGTTACATAATAGAAATCTCTAAGGTCTGACTTTGAAGAATGATGAGCAGCTTTCCACCATAGTTTATAACAATGAAATAATCATTTGTGCTTATAGCATGTGACACTATAGGGAATAAGTACAATAGTAAACATCTTTGATTTTTAAAATCCTATAGAAAAATAACACAATTTTTGTTGCTTTACATGATTTACTAATTTAAATGCAAATGTTAATTTCTGAATTTGCAAAAGTTTAAGTGTGGGAGGATTAATGTTATAGGAATCATTGGAGAAGGCAATGATCATGATAGGTTGTGATAATTTTGGGTCAAGTACAAATGGGAAGTTGTATCCATGAATAGTTTTCTTTAAATATACATGCTTTTATATCCTGTTGTCTCACTTCCCAAAAGTCTCCAAATATACATCTTACATCCCCCATTCAATCCCTGCACCTGGCACAATGGAAACAGATGGAAGAATCCAAAGTCTTAATTAAAGCAGTCTTTGGAGGTTTAAGGAACTGTTTTTGAAGCCTTGTGAATTACAAACACTGCCAGCACTCTGCCACCTTGTGGCTTTTGGAGTTGTTGCACCATATACAGAACGCAAAATCTGTATTCCGTTCCTTAGACCTTACATTGTGGTTATTTGTGTTAAGTTTTATGTGCAGATATTTCATTTAAAGAATCATAGCTTACCTAAAGCCAATTAAAATACACTTAGGATTTATTTTTACGATATTTTTCTAGTGGTGATACCGTGTTATTGGTTGTGAATTTTTAACTCAACACAAAAACAAAATAATTACATGCTAATTGCAGGGAGGGTTCTGAGATCATCGTTTGTTATTAAATTTTATTTTACAGAATCCTTCGTATAAAAAGGGTTGAAGTCTCTGTTTGGGCATCTTTAGGACAGCTTGTTAAGTTTTGCAAAGCTGATTCTCCTAACCAACTTTGAAAATATTTGTCCAGAGCTACACTAATGCAGATCGCTCACATTTTTCCATATAAGCCACAAAAAATGTTTATAAAAGGATTTTCTTTCAATTGCACTTTCTGACTATATTAGATCAGTACTGAATCCATTACTGTAACTTAATAAATAAACTTATTCAGCTTTTTTTCTTTTTCTTCTGATTCTAGATACAGGCTTCTTCTATTACCTCAGATTTTCCATTGGCTTAGACTCCACGCATATATTAGCAGAATTCAGAGCTTCTGGGGTTCCACTGGCTACAGTCCAGATATAGGTTAGGACTGCAGCCTCATCCACCTGGGGAAATAATCCACTTCCACCATTCCTAAGATTGTTGGCTGAATTTATCCTTTTAAGGCATATGATTATGAGTCCCAACTTCTTATTTACCTGGGATGTAAAAGAAGTGGGTGTAGATCATTTTAGGTGTTAGAGATCACCCAAAGATCCTGGCCATATAATCCTTTCTATAGATAACTATTTGCTTCTTTAAGTCTAGTATGAAACTTTTTCTTTCTCTCTTAACAATGTTCTGAAACCATTTTATATAATCTAAGTTATGATAGATATAATATCATATTATCTTTGTCATTTAATGTAACCCATCAAGCTATTGCTATTTCATTCCTTTCAACATATTACATTTGTTAGCTACCAATCACTACTGATTCTGCCTAAATCCATAGGCAGGGTATTACATGAAGACATAGATATCAGTAGGCAGGAATTATTATAGATTATTCGAGTTGGAGTCTCTCAAAGATAAAGAAAATATATCTGAAGAGTGAGAAAGGCTTCTCAGAGAAAGTGGACATTGTGATGAGACGTGATGCTTTGCATATAGATAAGAAATAGGAATACAAATCAAGCTAAGAAAACAACTTTAAGAAAGTGAGGGTACATGAAGGCAGATTAAATAGATAGGTCAGAGTCAGATCACAAAGAATTTTGTCCTATGGATCAAGAAGTTCACCAAGAGTAAAGAAGAAAATGGATGAGTTTTAAGCAGGAAATACCATAATCAGGGGTTCACAGTATAAACACTATTCAGGGAACAATATGGAGGACAGATAGGAGATGTTTAACATGAGAAGCAGGGAAATAAATATTATAGTCCTAGTGACATGTGGCAGAAAACTAAAGCGATAGAGTATGATCTAGATACAGGGAATAATAAGGTTCAACTACAGTAAATGGTATCAGTTTTGTTGTAGAAGTTATGAGAATTTATGTGTATGTTTAAATGCAATACATTTCAGATGAAATGTAATTTTTCATTTCAATGGTGTCTCAAATGAAGGGTACTGATAATTCTGTAAATTCATGCAATCTTTATAAAGCTAACTTTGTCTTTAAAGACAAGTAATATGATAAAATAAAATTTATAGCAAGAACTATCTCATTTATAGTCAGGTACAGGGTCAAAACAGCTAATCCCTGCCATGAGTGAGTAAAAGAAAGGAAGCTTTATAACACTTCATCATGCATTGTCCTTTTTGAGAAGAGCCTTTTGAGGACTTTTCTCCTTCAGAAAAATCTTTAAGTAAATGCATATTTTTGGCTCATTTTGTCACTAGCAGTAAGAATGTGTTCTGGCACAGACTGGGAAGGCATCAGGAAAAATGTTCCTATCAGTGGAGATTGGCCTGCTATCTTTTTTATACATTCTTTAAGAGGAAAACACTAGTTTGATGAAAGATGTCTGATCGTTTTACTATTATCTAAGCACTGAGAAAGAACTAGCATTAGGAGAGAGAAATGGAATCTTCACAGACATCTATATAGTGAGAAAGAGCTAGGTTGGAGAGTTAATTTCTTTTCTAGCAGAGAAGCTGATTTATAGGAGTCTGTTCAGCTCCACATCCGGATTACTTCTAGCTAAACACATTAGAGTGGATATTTTTTGTCTTTTTGTCTGCCCAACATTCATTTTTCTCTTCCTTATTGCCCTCCATTTTCTTCTGGGATATCACTCTCTCTCATGGTGACCAATTTTGAAGTGACTGTAAATCAAGACATATGTTCCATACTACGGAAACTGAACGTATTCCAGAGGCTGTAACCTGCATTTTCTGTCATAAGTTTCTCAGAGGCTGATTGAAAACCAATTCTGTTTGTATTTTAATCATTCCAGTTATAACTGACGTTTCTATGTCTTTTTTTTTTATTCTATAAGCATCCCTCCATCTTCCCTATAGCCTTCCAATAAATTTCTTTCTCATTAAGTTTGTCAGAGTTGGTTGTTTATAACCAAAGAAAATGATAACTCTGGTTCATTAGCATTTTTAAAGGGAGGAGGAAAAGAGCATTTATTGAGCTTTTTCTATCAGCATTTAGACATTCTGTTAGATGTTTTTACATATCTTATTCCATCAGCACTAAATTGTCATGAAGTATAAACTTATCTTAATAATAATAGGTTGGATCATATTAATAAATTCAATAATATTAAGCCCAATTTACATTTCTGGAATAAAATCAATTTGGTTATGATGAATTTATGTATTAAAATGTTAATATATGTATTCAGCTAGATTCTTTTGGTTTTTGCAAGTATGATTACAGTGAAATTGCCTATATTTAGTATCTGATAGTCAGAAAATTGAGTAGGTGAGTATGCCTCTTTATTTTTTTACTGTGTAAAAAAGTTTCTCATAAGTTTGAAATTTTCCACCTCTTGATTTCTTGATAGAGCTTAGCAGCAAAATTGAGTTTAGTGTATTTCTGATAGGAATATGCTTCATTTTTTAAATTCACTATCTTTAATTGTAGAAGTCTCTATTTCTTTTTAAGACTAGTTAGTATGCTTTGATTTTCAAGAAATTTACCTATTTCTTTTTGATTTTCAAATTTATTGAGGAAAAAAATTTTTAAGTGATGGGTTGGCCTTTTAAATTTTCTGCTGCATCCATAGGTGTTTTCCTTTTCATTCCTAGTATTATTTTTGCACATTTTCCTGTACTTACCCTTTGCATACATTTCCTATATTTATCGTTTGCATTAAAACTGTATTGTTCTATAGGACTTAGATTTCCAGTAACATAGTCCCAGGATACATCATTTATATAAAGTACAGCATGAATGTGACCCTGAAGTTATATTTCTGTAATTTTTTTTTGAATAGTGTGTATAGGATAGATATTAGATCTTCTTTATAGGTTTGGTAGAATTCAGTGGTAGAGCCATCTGGTTCTGCACTTTTGCTCTTGGGGAGGCTTTTAATTGCTCTTTCAGTTTCAGCATGTGTGACTGGACTGTTTAAACTGTCTAGATCCTCTTGGTTCAGTCTTGGGAGATTATAATGATTCTAAGAATTTGTCCATTTTTTCTAATATGTTCAAATCTCAGTTTTATTGGTTTCTTGGACTGTGTTTTTGTTTCTATTTATTTCTGCTCTAATTTTAATTATTTCTTAACTTCTTATTTTTGGGTGCTTTTGCTGTTCCTTTTCTAGTTTCCTCAATGATTAAACTAGAATCTTTCTCTTTTTGTGGTCATGTATTGCTATGAACTTTGTATGTAATACTGTTTTTAAAATATCCCATAGGGTCTGATAACTTGTCTCTCCATTTTCATTAGTTTCTAGATATTTTTAAATCTATTCTTTGATTTCTTTATAGACCCAAGGGCTTTATTTTGTGTTGTTGACTCATAGTGTCTTTGTTCTTGGTACTGGTGTTATATTGCTCCTGTTTTGCTAAAGTGTTTGAGTTTCAGTTTTTTCTTTTCTTTTGGAAAATAACCTTTTTTAGTATTTAACGATGAGCAGTTCTAGTGGTAGCAAACTCCATTAGCTACTGTTTGTCTGAGAAAATCTTTAACGATGAGCAGTTCTAGTGGTAGCAAACTCCATTAGCTACTGTTTGTCTGAGAAAATCTTTATTACATCTTCATACTTAATTCATCACTTTGGGTGATAGAGAATTCTTGGTTGACAGTGCTTGCCTGTTAAGACTGTGAATATTTTCTTCCACTCACTTTTTGCTTGAAAAGTGTCTGAACTGAAATCCTAGAAAATCACAATTTGGGAGCCTAAAAAGCCCTTAAATTTCTTTTGCTTCCTGCAACATTTTTAGCTCTTAATTTTGATAGACATATTCTTGACAATCTGTTTGGGTGTAAATCTTTTTGGATTTAACAATTTAGATGCCCTTTCTGCTACTGGACTTTTCCATATTTAGTTCATTCTATAGAGTTACGTTCTCATTTATTATTTTTAATAGATTTCTAGACTTATTTTTCTTTTAGGAGTTCAATTATTGTGGGTTTACTTTTCTAACTGAACCTGATATTTATTTATTTATTTATTTATTTATTTATTTATTCATTCATTCATTCATTCATTCATTCATTCATCTATTCATTTATTTATCGATTGATTGATTGATTTGTTTGTTTGTTTATATTTAGAGACTAGGTCTCACTATGTTGCCTGGGGTAGTCTCAAACCCATAGACTCAAGTGATCCCTGGCCTCAGACTCCCAAGCACTGAGATTACAGGCACGCACCACCTCACAGGGCCTTGCTTGACATAATTTTAAATATATAGTTTATTTATTTGAGTTTCTACAGCTAAAATTCTCTCTTCTGTTCCTTTGATTCTATTTAAAGCTCTCTAAATTTTGTCTGCATTTCATTCAGAATCTTTTTTTTTCTATCATTTTATATATTCAATCTCCTTGGTAAAGAACTCTTTTTCTGAATCTCCTTTCTGAAATTCTGTGTCTGCTATTTGCCTTTGACTAATTTTCCAATACCTCATTTAACATTTTTAATATTGTTGTTTTGAAGTCATTATCAGACAATTTTCTCTAGTTCTCTAGTTCAGTTTAGTTCTGTCTCCTTTATATTTGTCCTGGAGTTCTGTCTTTTTCATTTTTCTTTTCCATCTTATCAACATAAGGTGTTTCTTAAGATGTTCCTTGCTTCTTTGGCATGTATATTACCTTTTTAATTAATTAAGTTTTACATCTAAAAAAGACAGGCTTATTAGGTAATGGAGAAGGAAAAATAGAGGCATCTGCTTAGTCATAGGTGGTCAGGAGCTGCCTTTTGCAAGAGCAGAAATTGAACTGAGCTATTCTGCCTTCTTTATTGCTACACATATGTGTGATTTTGGGTGCTGGGGATTAATCTTTTTCAATTTTTTTAGTTTATCTTGTTGTGAAGTGTAGAAAGGGGAGGGTTTAGGGCTCTAATACTGAATCTTGGTTTGATGAGTGATATTGGTCACCTTTACCCCTTGTTTGTTCCTCAGGTTAGAGTAAATTAGCTAATCAGGCTTTTTACACCACTAGCCTATGGTTACCGCTCCTGGTCTTAATCATGTTAATGAAGAAGATGCTTGAGAGGTCGGTGTCAGCCATGTGCACCCCTAATTAGGGGTACCTGGGCCCAAAGAGCATGGGTCTGCGAGTGTTTAGCTGGGCACGCCTGAGCCTAGAAGCAGGAATAAAAGTTGAGGCTCAGCAACACTACAACAACTACAGAAGAGGCAAGAGAGAAAGAGAATATGCTAGAGAGAGACCTGTGAGAAAAAGGGTAGATTCCTGGGAGGTTGTTTGGCTCAGTCGACCACCTGCTTGTTGTGTATGTTGTTACCTGAGAGCATTAAAGCCTGTGAATTCCACTGAGGGTTCTGGGACTCTCCATCTGCCTGGATGGATAGTGAACCTGACCGGTGCATGGCACTCTTGCGGGACACTCAGTAAACTGTATTCTGTGCTTTCTACCTCCCCATTGTTCTTTTCTTCTCAGGATTGTAATTTAGGAAGCTTGCCTCCCAGTGAGAAGGCAGTATCCCTATTTCCAGATTTACTAGGGGGAACAAGTCCACTTTGCTCAGAGGCGCCAGCGAGGCCGGTGGACATAAGTGTGCTGATTTGTGCTGACGTCCCACAATGCTCTTTGCTCCTCCCGGGACTCAGTTGCTGCCTCTCCAGGACTGGGAAGCTGTTGGTCTGCATTGCTGGAGGATTTGTGAGTTCCCTGGAAACTTTTTTCTGCTGTTGGGATTTCGTGGACTTGGGCGGGCCTGCTTTTCTATCTATGCCAGAATGGGGGAGAACGGGACCTATCGGCTGCCAGGCTGCTCCAGTGAGAGACAGGGTTCCCAACTTTCCTGTGTGTAGTCTGTCCTGCTCCCACTAACTGTGCTAGACCTGGGCCTGTGCTCACTCTCACATCGGGAAAATTCCTCTCAGGAATTTCACAATGCCTTGAGTTTACTGGATTTGACTTGGGAGTCAATGCAGGCCCCTCACAATGTCCTCAACATGCCTCCCATCCTTTCCCCTTGTGAACTCCCTGGGGATGTCCTGGAGTTGTATAACTTGTCCGGATTGTGCATAGTTTTCAAGGGGCACCTATCGGTGTTTTTGTTTGTTTGTTTGTTTGTTTGTTTCTAGTTGTTTTTAAGGGACAGGGTGTTTCCAGCCTGCTTAGTCAGCCATGTAGCGGGATTGGTGGCCTCAGTTCCCTGATCATTTCCACTTTTCCCTCGAGTGTATCTTCCAAAATTTTTGGTAAGGGAATAATGGTAATGCTGTTACCTTTACGTATCCAAAATGTGTTTTTTATTTTATGCTTTCTAAGACATATGCAAGGTACAAAATTCTAATTAATTTTTTTGTGTGTACTTTGAAGATATAATATGACTTCAGTTTCACTCTCTAGTCCCTTGTTTTAACTTTGTGGTTTATCTGTCTTTTGTTTCTAGTTAATATTAAGAATTTCTCTATACTATTAGCATGTTGGTTTTTATGGCTTTTTGTTTTTTTTTTTTTTTACGACACGAGTCTTGGTTCAGTTTCTTTTTAAAATTTTCTGCTCAGTGATTAACACGTATTCTTTGTTATAATATACTGTGCATATTTCAATTTTGTAAAATTTTGAGCCATCTTTTTTTTTTGAGTGATGTTAATGCTACATCTTTTTAAATTTTCTCAAAGGTATTTTGTTGGCTACTTAGGATTCAATATACTGATTCTATCCATTTGCTTTATCTAGTTTCTCATCTTTTCATCTACTGTGCAATCTTCTGGAAAGGTTTTCCCAGTCTATTTTCTATGTCCTAATATTCTGTTGGGCTGTGGTCAATCATTCATTAATATTTAAATAAGTATTTCTGGAGATTTCATGTTTATTCTTTGTTTGCATTTACTGGCTATTTTTAGTAATTCTTTGTTATTGATTCCTATCTTTGATTTTCTCTTTTGTGCCTTAGGACATAATAAAATATTGTATATTATCCTGTAGTTTAAAGTGTTTTTTTTTTTCTGAGTTTCAATCATCGTAACTTTTAATTAAATTGTCATTTTTTTTTTTAACTTTGAGTTCATGATTTCTAGAGCTTAAATCTATTTGAGGCCTAGATTGAGGGTGATTTCCAAAATTTGTATAATATATATTATATATATTATATATATATATATATATATATATATATATATATATATATATATATATATAATGAAACCTGTTGTGTTTTGTTTTCTGAAACACATAGGGGCTCTTCCATTCACTGTCAGTGAGAAAAACATAATTGTTGTGGGCATATTAGTTTGGCCATGCTGCTGTAACAAAATAGCGCACATTGTATAATTTATATAACAAATTTAATTTTCTCAGTTGTGAAGGCTGAGATGTCTAAGATCATAAAGTCAGTTACTGTTGGAAGTTTTCTTTCTGGCTTGCTAGTTGCCTTTTTATTGTGGTTTCACCTTGTCTTTCCTCTGTTTATGTGCATGGAAAGAGAACTAGACCTCTGGTGTGTCTGAGAAGAATACTAATCCTTCTAGATCAAGGCCCTGTCTTTATAACCGTTATTTAATTGTATTTGCTTCTGTATATGACACATTTCCAAATTCAGTCACAGTGATGTGTGAATTTTCTCCACATATGAATTTTGGGGAGACATACTTAGTCCATAATACCGGAATAAATATTTTTATAATAGACCCCTTCATTGAGTGTATGAGGATTTGATCTCGTAGTTTTATATATGGACCTTTGTTTTCCTTATCTTGTATGAACATTTCGCCAAATCTGCTGTTCTTTGAGTTTATTAAAAGTAACTAAAAAATTGGAAGTAACAAATGTCCTTAGAGAAGCTGGTGAGCTCAGTACTTGTATTTACCTCTGGTTTCAATTTTAACCTGATAATTTCCTTAAGTTATTAACCAGAATAGGTATACATTTTAAAATACTTTTATTTTATCATATACTTTTAAAATAATTATAAACTTTTTTATACGCATAAATAAAATAGTACGTAGTAGGAAAATCCACATATACTTTACATTGCTTTATATAAGGCGTATTTTCTGTTAACCATAATTGTAGTGATCAGTCATTTAAGTTTTTTTTTTTTAATCTGATCTTCCCATCCTCATTGATCTTTTCAACTAAAGCCTCTTACCATAGCTTGATAACTGTTCTTCGAATTTTCCAGCAAATATTGCCGATTTGTGATTTTCTAATTGCATCATTTTCTCTACTTTTATTAGATGGGCATTTTCTCAAAAGAATTTATCCTTTAAGATTATTTAGATGTCTGTGAACTTTATACATAAGAAAAAGAATAATTGTTTTATTCTTTCACTTTCAGTTATCATAGTAAATGAAAATTCTCAGACTAAAAATGAATCCAGTGGTAGTAGTTGCATCTACTACTAAGAAATGAGGTTTTATTTGTTTTTGATCTGCATATTGGGATGGTTTTTATAAAAGGAATATAAATAAAAAATAACCAAGAATGCTCACAAAATCAGTCATTGTGGATTGATATTTTGGGAATTTATAAAAAGATTCTGGACATGCCTTTTTTATATACAAGCAAATTGCTTCATGTTGATGCAAGAAAATTTTAATTTAATGAGCACTTAAAGTTAAATTTCTCTATCCTTTAAATCATAGAACCATCTTTAGTGTTGCTATTTATTTTTCAAGTTCCTGTTTATCCAATAAGGTCAATCTGAATCTACATTTTAGTAATGGTTATCATAACTTTTTGTCTAAGACCTTATTCCCTCCACCTACTTCCTTCATCCATGATGTATTGAGATAAATAGCAAACAATGTATTAATCTCCTTTACTCAGGAAGGAATTGATATGGGTAGTAAATATTCAAATAATGACTTGTTTTTTTAAGTAATGCTAATAAGAATTAACAAGAAAGAAAAAGAATTAAAGCTTACAAAGGTGAATTTCTTAGTCCCCAAAGAAAAGATTGATGGTACTTTAAGAAAACTTAGAATGGATACTTGTGGAAACATTCATTGATATGGTGATTTCACTTCCTGACCTTCTATTTTATCAGTCTTCTTATATAAAGAAAGTCAAGACATGAACATAGTACAGAAGCTTGCTTAAAAGACAAATGGGTCATATTTATATGAAATAGCAAATATGAAAATAATCATGAACAAGTTGCTAAGAAGATTTAATTAATTAGGTTACATCCAAGGAAAGATTCTGCATTAATGTGTTTAACAACCAAGAAGTGCACATTATGGTCATGGACAATGTAAAATAATCTATAATTAATATAGTTATCTAATGAAAAGGTAAATATAATATATAAATAAGTAGAGACGGATAAATAATTTTAAGCACCTGGTTACAATAATTATTGGTATTAAAATGTAAATTGTTAAGTACTAAAATAATAAGTATTAAATTAAAATTATGGATAGCTTTATAATAAGAAATTGATTAATTCTTCCAAAGGCAACCTGTAGTTTAGTATTCAATCAGATTTCAATTTTTTATAGTTCAAAGTAATATAGTGTATTCAATGCATGGGCAGAAAAAAATTGTTGTAGTACAAGGAAAAATTCTCTATTCTGGATTTTTCTTGGTTGAACAATAAATAAAACGTAAGGTGAATTAGCAAAGAAAAAGTCATTTTAATAACTTATTGGGGAATTAATAGAGCTGTAAATTCTAAAGAAAAATGGGGTGGATTAAGGATAGTTATCCTGTGTTTTAGGACCAAGGAAATCAAGCTTAGGAGTTTGTGCAGAGGTTCATATGACAGACAAGAAGGGGTAACTCATTTTTACTTATCTTTACTCCAAGTAAAGATGAGAATCTCAGATAAGGAAGATAGTTCTCTGATAAACCTACAACTGTTAAACCTATACCCAGCTACACTTTCTACATTTTTCCAGATCCTAAAAAAGGGTGAACTGTTTGCTTTTTGACCATGAAAGAGAAAATTACTAAACACCCAAGGTTTTCACTGCTCTCAGCCCAAAAGTCTTTATTCTTTTAGTAATGACTATAGACCTCCAGAAACATATGTGGTCTCCTATATAAAAAGGAAGGGAAACTTTGGGCACAAGGAGAAAAAACCTATCTGAACATTCTAGAGAGACCAACATGACAATGTGCAGAAATAATTTCAATTATAAAGTACCTTATTGAAAAAGTCTCATGTATTTATATATGAGGACATTATAAAAAGCATGTAAAACATGCTTTTTTTTTAATAGTCCATGGCACAGAATTTATTATAAAACAATGGCGAGTCACTGGATAGTATCATGTCGGAAATTGACTTGGTCCAGTTTTTTTCTAAAATTTAATTATTTTCTTACATTGTTCATTTTTGTATAGTATTTGCTTTCTCCACTCGGTTATAGTCCTTATAATTTTCTCATCACCACATTACCTGTGAATCATCACTATAGTCCCTTGTGCTTTACCCACCCCTGTCTTGACCCCTCTCCTTCCCCTTCTTGTAGCCTCAGATCTATGGTCAGCTTGCAAGTTTTTTTCCTGACCCTTTTTAGTTTCTCTATATTCCACATATAATGAAACCATCTGATATATATATTTTTTCCTTCTGACTTCTTTCACTGAACATAATCCCTTCTGCTTTCATCCATGTTGCTTCAAATGGGATGAGTTTATATTTATTGATTGCCTGTAGTATTATATTGTGTATATATGCCTTATGTTCTTCATACATTTGTCTATTTCAGGGCATTTAGGTGGTTTCTGTATCTTAGCTATTGTAAATGGTGCTGTGATACAGGTAGATAGGGGTGCAGGTTTCCTTTTGAATTGGTGTTTTTGTCTTCTTAGTATGGAATCTTAATTTAAGGAGCTTACAGTCTCTGGGGAATTGTGCTTAGAATAGTTAACAATAACCCATGATGAAAATTATAGTGAAAATATCTAAGATTTTCTGAATGCTTTGAGAGGAATGGGGATTCTTTGTCTGAACTATAAAGAGTTGCTGCAAAGGATAACTTTAGGTTTGCCTGTTGAATAGCCGCTCACCAACTGGAGGAAATAGCAATTTAAAATTAGAGAATTGACTCATTTGCAAGGAAAAAGATTAAAACAATATGTGATGTCCATAGTGCATATCTCTGTGTGATTAGAATAGATACTTCATGAGAACAGAACAGTAAATGAGACTCCTAACAAGTTGGGTGAAGACAAGGACGTCTAAGAATTATGATAAGTAGCTTGGCCAGGGTTTGAGGTCCAGGAAAATCTTTCATGCATTTTCTATGTTACCAGTTTTTCAGTTAGTAGATATAAAATAAAAATGGAGAGAGTTTATAATTGTTAAGTTTTGAGGGTTTGACATGATAAGGCATGGAGGAAACAGGAACATGGTAGTAAAAATGCCCCCCAAAATGAAAATTTCAGGAATCCTTTGGAACATAGAATCAGACGAGAGGAGTAGTTGAGCATCATGGGTTACAGAGAGAAATAATTAAAAACTATCCTGACTGAATAGATTTAACTAGTTTGAGAAACGCAATTTAGAGAAATGTTCTCTAAACTTGATTTTGGACAAGGTGAGATTTAAGGAGCTAAAGAAACACAGAAATGACAACAAAGGATGGGGACCTATGAATATATTTCTCCCTGTAAAACAAATAATTTTAGAAGGGAAACATTAAGTTATCCGTTTGGTATTAAGTTCAGTTTGCTGGACTTTAAAGCAAATCATTTTTTTTTTTTGGCCTATGGGAGGAAATAAAACTAAAGTTTTAGGTATTCTTCTAAAGCATCTAGAAACTCCTAGTGCCTTTTAATACAAAATTTAACAATGCAGATATGAGAAATTATTCTAGCATTTTTACTTTAGTTATGTATTGCGAAATTAAGCCCAGGTTTATCTTTAATTTTGATTGATAGAGATTGAATAGAAGATATGTGTACTTTGTTAAAACTTTAGAGATAGACGGTTTTTATAAGGAAGTATGGAGAGTTGAGGATTTTAAGGACTTTTAAAAATAAGAACCTTCAGAATGGGAAATATAAAATTATTTTTAAACATGTGTTAACAATTTGGTAATTCAATCACTTACTTCCTGACAATATTTGACAAGCACAGTTGTTTCCTTCTATTCATTATTTTAGAGTTTCTTTTTTAATATCTTACAAGCACTTGAGTATTTTTTTCTCTAGTTTATTGCTTTTAATTGGGGAAAAACAAAAGTTCAGAGAAATCAAATGACTTGTTCAGAACATACAGGCAATATGTCAGAATTTGAACATTGATCTTGTATCTTGTATGAGTTGCATGCATTCATTCATAACTGATAAAATTGAAGAGGTGTGAATCCAATATACCTCAAAAATTAATTTTCATTTTGAGACCTCAGTTATTTTAATCTTTCCCTTTCTTGCTTGTTCTATTTTACTTTATTTTTCTATAATATCCACCCACATAGAAACTATCGTTATTGTTCTTATATACCATTATCTCTGTGCTTTAACATTTTGTTATTTTATTTGGGGGGCATTCTGAAATACTAGTTATTATTTAATGAAGGGTCAAACTGTTTTTCTGAAGCACCTGATAAATGAATGTAAGTAACTTAGCACTATCAAAAGTATTGAGTCAGAAAATTAGTTGGAAACTACAGAACTAAATCCTGTAGATAAATGACAGTAGTACCCTGATTCATTCAGCATTGAGTCAGTCTTTAGTAAAATCTATCAAAGTTGAACACAAGACTTTTTTTACATGTTTAATAAGGAATAGAGTCCCTCGATACAAACATATAAATCGTTTTGCTAGTGGTGTAACTTTTTAGAGAAACATGTATTTATGACACTATTAAGTAAAAGAGTCTTAAATCAAAAGCATAAAATGTGGCTTGACTATTAGCATCTGGAAAGAATCAGTCCCCTTGCCTCTAATACTTCTAAGCAACCGCAATGGACCAATGCAAGGACAGTTCATGGGAAGTTAAAGCCATAGCCTAGATTTCCAGTTTTGGTTCTGCTGTAAAACTAAAACACCAAAAGATAATTTATATATTCAGTCTGTATTTATTAAATACAAATTTATGTAATATGAAATAGTCATAGCTTTATTTCTGTAGGCAAATGAACTTTTTCAGAAGGCTTGATTTAAAACTTTCTTGTTATTCATAATTAAAATCGGTATCCATAGTTCAGCATAATTATTTTGCAAAATACAAAAAGCAGTAAAGTCATAGTATTATTATTATAAAGCTCTGAATTTGCTAGAATATTTAAGATAGTTTCTGAATTGTAAGGATTCTAGATGAATTGAATTCAATGATTATTAAAGAATAGCTTCAATTTACTTCTTTTTAATAGTATGAATATAAGAGAAATCATTGAATTTCTCCTATTTGGCATCACCATTAATTACATTTTATCAGATTAGTTTAAACGTTCATGGAAATCTCTTAAAATCCTTGAAGGTAAATCTCAGAAGTTTGCCACCTATTAGGTAGATAGGAAAATACAGACTTTATTTTTTTTATTGATTATATATATATATATATATATATATAACAACATTGTATACCCCAAAATTCCCCCAACACCATATCACTTGTGAACTATAACCATGATCTCCTGTGCTCATTCTTACTCTGATTTTGCCCTCCCTCTGATTCCCTTCCTTGCTGTATGCTTTCATTCAATATAGTCTGTCTTAAAACATTCTAAAATAAAGCTATGTTGGAATATTCTAATTTTTAAAAACATTTTTCCCCATGAAATAAGGGGTTTATTAACAAAATCAGAGACAAGTGAGGAGAAAATGCTATAAATCTTCCTCCTCAATCATCTAGCAGGGATTATTTCTTAAATACATTTAAAGTATTTTTATGAAGAAATTCATATAATGTCAAATTTGTAGGTTATCGGGACTTTCATATTAGAAAACTAGTTGAGGTCACTATAAAAAATATGGGTATATTATTCAATCTTTTTTTTGGCAGGGCTTGTTGGAGAAACATGCTCAACCATATATAATGAATTACTTGATCTTAGTAATATGTCAACTTTTAAATTTTCAACAACAAAATAAACAAGATTTCTGTATTGGTACTTTGTATACCACATAGACAACCACATTTTCTGAACTTTATAGCAACAGATATTAAAGTAGTGCCACCTTCTATATGTAGTATAATTTTTAATAGTGCAAACTAAAGGCTAAGAGAAACCAGTAAATTAATTAATTAGTAACACTTCACTAGCCTTTTTAGATCTAAAACCATGAACTTTCATCTTCTTTCCTTGGACTTAACTTAGCAAATGAACTTGTTAAACAGCCAGAATTAAGTGTAAAAATTGAGGATACAGTGGGCACGTTTCTCTATCAGCTAGCCTTTCATAAAAAAGACTTACATTTTTCCCCACCACCTACCCACACACATATAATTAAAACAGTATTCTTTAGTACTTATTAGTTGTCATTGTCTGATGTTTTACACTGGATTTTGGTTCCTTCATTCTGACACAGTAATCTCCCACCTTTAATTTCAATTTGCCAGTAATTCGTTGAAGATCTGCAAGGTAGAAATCTGATGGTTAATTACAATTCAGACACTGTTTTCTAGAACCTGATACTCTTTTTGTGAGGGAGGAGCGATACATGTAATATTAATGATAATAAAGAAATCTAACATTTATCATAGTGGCATACCAGGAGAAGTTGTTTTCCAGGATTTCACTTTATGGTACATACTACGGTACATACTTTCTCTCTATTATCACATTTCAGTTCTCCCAGAAATTCTGTGTGGATAAAGGATTTCTAAGGCTTGTACTTAGTGTATTTATTTAAAGCAAAATCTAACAGTCTGACTCTAAACCCCCTACCTTATGCTTTATTTATTTCCAGGTGGGGAAAAGTAGGAAGTATTTTCAAAAGGAATGGATTAAAATGATGTAATTCTGTAATTTTTCCCCTTCATTTATATGAATGATAGTCCGAGTTTTTGTAGAGCTTCTAAGTACCTGCTAAAGTTGAAAAATTCATCTCTATGATATGTTAAACTCGTATGTAGGTGAGAGGCAACTCTGATCTGTGAAATCTTCAAAAAAAGAAAGTCTGGATAAAGATTATATACCGCAAGCAGCTGCAGCATGCATAAGAGGAAGTGCAGTTTTGCCAGGAAGGATGTTTTCTTTTTATTATAATAGCTCATGTTCATTTCTAAGGCCAGTAGTAAAGACCCTCTCCCTTAAGAATTATCATGTATATAGCAGCCATTTGAAATTTCGTTTATGGTGTTTTAATAAAAGCATGGATTTAAAAAAATGTCTTCTTTTTTTTTTTAACCAGTTGAGGAAACTAGAACAAGTTAGACAGCTTCTCTGAATTTCAGATTCCTCATTAGTAATGTGAAGAGATGAAATGTTTCACATGCTCTTGTGAAGTTCAAATGTATCTGCATAAACCTGGCACCTGGTAACAATTCAGTATATTCCCATTTACTTTCTTATGATCCTCAGACTATTAGAGCATCTGCCACTGAGATTTCTTAGTATGATGTTGCAACAGCTGTAACATAATGCAGATATTATAAAATTCGGAAAGACACCTTTTTAATGTTCCAACCATGCCTTTGGCATGAAGCCCCTTTATTACCTTGGCTAAGTGTTTGATTGAATAGTAAGCCAATTTTGTTTCAGGGAACAACTTTCAATAAAAAACTATTCTTTGACTGTATTTTTTTTATTCCACAGAAGAGGAGCAATGTGTGACCATAGGGAAGTTGATGAACCTCTCCATGCCTCAGTTTCCATATTTAAGTAGTAGAATGGACATGTGTGCCTGGAAATGTTGTAAAGAGACATATGATAAAATATTTTAGGTGCATGAAAAATCAACTTTTATTTCCTATCTTTTTGAAGTAATTGGCAAATTATTGGAACTTACACATCTTAGGAGCAACCTATAGCACAGTGTTTTAAAAAATGAATTCTAAATATATAAACCTCAGATTTGACTTAAATATCTTTTGTGGTAGCTGGATAATTTCTCTAGAAACTTCTCTCCTTTTTTAAAGTTAGAATAGCAGTACCTAAACTTAGAGGTTTAAGTGTTTAACTAAATTTATGTAAGTTATAAAAGAAATATATTAAACATTTATTATATTATAGTATACAATTATAAACTGGGGGAGAAGCAAGTTGGAAATAACAAAGGACCCTCTTGGATAATGAGATTAATAAAATATTTTAAAAGGCAAAATTATATGGACAGTGGTATACCACATATATTGATTTAATATACTTAAATTTCAATGAAATAAGTAACCGAAGTTATTAGTCACTATACTGAACTACAGAAATAGAAGTGGTAAAATAGGAGTTTTAGATTATACACAAATATGTTTGTTTGTTTTTTTATTGAACCTGAGCTTCAAGCACACAAAATGAGATAATTTTGAATTTGGAATATTAAACTTTATTATGAAACTCTATCTAAACTTTTTGTATATTATTTCATTTAATCTTATATCAGTCTTAATGAGCTATACACTGTTTTTACACTTGACAGATTAAAATAATAGTTAATGGATAAACTGCTTGTCTAGGGTTTTAGTGCAACTAGTAAAATCAATCCAAATCCTGAATTCCTAATGTCTACTTTTTACTGTCATATAAACACAAGTGCATAGTTTTTCTTTCTGAGCTTTACCATTTTCCCTGAGTGAATAATTTGTCTTAAATAGAATTCATATAGTGGATAGTTTGGCTCCATGCTTTTCTTGGTTACTTCACATTCTTATTTGAAAGAGTATCAATGTGGAAAGCAATAAAGGGTAGCAGCAAACACTATTACTTTTAGTCATTTTAAGGTGATGATAAATGCATGATGGTGTTGTGACATGTTGAGTTAAAGATTAATGCAAGGTATTTTTAGAAAAACAGAATGGATTATTACAATGTATATTGCATGTCCTTAATATCACTGATCAAACATTTGGTTTCACTGAAAATAAGAGCTGACAGTGGTGACACTGGACACATTTACAATTTAGGACTGTTTTCAAAGTCACTAGCTGTGTTGACCGTGACAGTGCAATAAAAACCTGAAACGTATTGAAGTCCTTGGATATAGGAGGTAAATTACCTATCAGTGTCTGAGAGCTTATGCTTTCTATTTGCAATAACTAAGAATAGTAGACACAAGGTAAGTACAAATCTTTGTGAATATCCTATTGAGATTCCAGTATGAGAATCTCCTACTTTAGATTTCTGGAGTAGGGGTAAGTGCACAATTCCAGGAATAGATAACACAAAGCTACAGTGACTTGAACATTCATCCTGTGCTTATGATTGGGCTTAGGGAACTGTAGAATTAGTGAGTCAAATTCCATCTACTGTTTAGTTTTTATTTTATCAGCGTATCATTGGCTTATAATATGGTATGTCATTCAGAGATATAAGATCATGACTTTTTCAGATGTCTGTTACCACACATACTCACCATGGTATATTGAGTCCCTTCCTCCTTTTTGCCTCTCCTCCCCTTTGGTGGCCTCAGGTTTACACTTTGATTTCTAGAATTTGTTTTTGGTTTTGTTTTATTTGGCTTTTTGTTTCTCTGTATTCCACAGAAGAAAACAATCTTGTCTTTCTCCTTTTGACTTACTTAGCACAGTCCCCTCAGGCTCCATTCAAGTTTTCACAAAGAGCAAGTGTTCATCTATTTTATAGTCCCATAGTATTCCACATGACATTTGCTTAGGACTGTCCATGACTGCTTTCATATGAGGTCGGTAGCAGAACATGATACATTGTGCATTTCATGATACAATCAATGGTTGAGCAGTTGCTGTAGAGATTGTGTGGACCTTGAAGATTGAAGCATTTACTACCTGGTCCATTAGAGACAAAATTTTGCTGGCATCTGACAGAATATTTTCTAAAGTCTGGGATTTTCAGGCAAAATGAACCATTAAATAACCACTCAAAAGTGTTCCGATGTCCTTATAAAAAATTGATTATGTAGTTGTTACAAAGTCCCTCTTTATGAATTTAATTATTTTTGAGAATGTTATTTTACTAGAGCCTTTCCAGAATTCATGTCTCATGAAATAAGAAGCTTTTAATATAAGTGCTCTTTCAACAAATATTTTTAATACTCTGGGGGCTCATACGGTGAGCACTAAAAATACAATTTGAGTTTGATATGATATAACCCATATCCTTAAAATGTTGTTTAAATCTATAACCCTCATAATGTTGTTTAAATCTATAACCCTCAGAGCAGATATAATGGTATAAACACATTTTGACTCATAAGTTAACATAATATGGAAGAAAAAATCATGATATATTGTATCTTTGCATTTACGTTTAACTTCTCATAGGTATCACATAGTTGTTTTATCTTTGTTATGCAATCAATTGATCACTGCTATTTAAAGAGTTTAGTCTATTTACATTTGATATGTTTACTGATACAGGAGAGCTTAAATATACTATTTTGGTACTTGTTTTATATTTGTACCATCTGTTGTTTATTCCCTTTCCTTCTCTACCCTGCTGTTTCTTTAGATTGATTTTGATCATTGAGTTAGTGTGATTTTCTTCTTAGAGTTTCATGAAATTTTTAGCTCTATGGATTAATAATTACATTTGGAAAGTTATTGGTCACTATTTCTTCAAATTATTTTTCTTCCCTCTCCCTTTGAAGGACCCCATTTACAAATATGTTAAAGGACTTGATATTATTCAATATATCATGGATGCTCTTCAATTTTCTACAGTCCTGTTAAATCTGTTTCATTTTAAATAATTTCCATCATAATATCTTCAAATTCACTGGTTATTTTTCTTCTGGCAGCATCTTAATCTGTGGTTACTCTTTCTAGTGCATTTTGATTTCAGGTATGTATTTTTACTTTGTATTATATAGGTTTCTATATTCTATTTCTTTCCTCTTCCTCATGTTTCACTTTATATTCTTAAATAAATAGAACTTATTTTCATATTAGCTTTTCAAAATTCTTATTACTAATTATATTTATGTACCTTTTGACTTATTAACTATAGTTTTATTAATTGCTTCTTTACATATTCAGTATTGTATGTGGGGGGGAAGAGGGTAGTATATATTGTATACTTAAAATTGCTGGTCACTGGGTTTGCTGTATTTTTAAGAGTATTGGATTGCCTGACACACTACTAAATTTTATGAAATCAGCTTAATGCATTTGATGCTTGTTTTTAATTTTTTTAGGGAAGGCAAACATATGTATAGAGTTAATTAGCATTAATTTATTCCTACAATTCAGGCAGTAGTCTTCTGAATCTTTGACCTGATCACCAATTAATGAGTCCACCTTAGTTAGGCTCTTAGAAATGGAAAATATTTCCAACTCTCTGTGAACTCTAGGAATTGTTCAGTTTATTACATTCCATTAATTCTTTTCCCAGTTTCATGAAGCTTCAACTCATACACAACTAATTTATTATACAACCAGAGATCTACTAGGAGGGGAAGTTGCTTTTTAGATCTCATATCTCTGGGTTTCTCTCTCTCCTTACTTCTCTCCCCACCACCTTCTCTACTCTTCCCCTACCTTCTTCCCTCCTTTCCATGGCCAGAAAATACTACCTGCCTTAAATTTGCAAAACATTGTTTTCTGTCTTACCAATTTTTGAAAAAACTGAGCCCCCACATTTCTTTCTCACTCATAAAAATTGCCTGCAAGAAATAAGCTGGTGGCAATTGTAGAACTCACTTCATTTTTTTCCTTCCACTTAAAGATCCATTACCACATGGCTAAAAATAGTTGATCTGTAGAGTTTGTATGACTTTATAGTTATTTATAATGAGAGAATAATTTCTCTAGCGACTAATTTTTCATGAGCATAAGTAGAGGTCACACTTATTCTAAACTGATGGTAAGATACAATGAATAGTTGTACAATGTGTACGTTTCCAGAGGCATCAACTACTAATTACCTGGAGATGTTGGACAACGATTTACAAGTAGTATGTTAAGCTCGAGCTGACAGTTGAAAATATAGGTAGGGATTTGGCCCTCAAAATGAATATTTTATTTGTGTCAACTCTTTTCCATCCCTTTCATTGATTACTGCAGTCCTTCAGTTTTCAAGATTCCTCCAAAATAATCATACCTTATTCCAAAGAATTGACCTTCTTTAAGTTATCTACTTAACTTATAAGACATTTCTTGCTCATCTATTCACTTTACCTTTACAAGTTATCTCTCTTCACAGGCATATTTACCTGTTTTTCTCCTGTCTAAAGCATACCTTTTCACCTGTACCATTGATTTTCATTTTGATTTTTTGGGTGTCAGAAAAGCATACTGCATATAGAAACTAGAGTGGATTGTCTTCCTAGGTTGCCAATTACATTTGAAATGTATGTGTATATTAGTGGAGAAACCCAGGGTTTTTTTACTTATATTTTAAGAAATTTATCATATAAAGCAGGAAATTTATTATAAATTGATTGGCAGTATTTAATGGGCCAAAGTCAGGTGTTTAAAGTGAAGGAAGCAGAATATGACCTTTTATCTTGACTGGTATAGGAAATTATAGGTAGTGTTAATAGCAAAAAAAAAAATCTTCATTCAAAGTTAGAGAAGGCTGGAGAATTTAGAGAAGATCCAAGTACTATAAACATTATTTCCACATCTCTTTATAAGAGCCCTTTATAAGGGATTACATAAAACATGAGGTTTTTTTTTTTCCTTAATTCCATATAGTCTCCAAAAACACTGGACTTTCTCTAAAAAAAAAAAAAAAAAAGTCTAGCTGCTTTAGAAAATAGTCTTCTTTATTAATAACAATAAGTATGTCTGGAAATTTTTAACTCTTTCATATCTTCAGAGTACCTTAAGAGATTTTGCACAACAAATTCTTAAATAATTTTATAGTTAACTAAGACTTTACATGCCTAATAAAGATAGGGTATTCAGACCTAGTTCTTGAGTCTGTATCACGAGGTTTGCCAAGCAATGCGGCACACAGGGGGTTAAAAGTTTAGAACAACAGTGTAATAATTCTTGTTTCATTCTTGCCATGAGACTTGAGAAGAGATACAGTTATATGTATCTCAAATTTAGGGGCACATTTTAAGTCTCAAAAATATTTTAAGTTTATTCACTGTAAAAAAAGCAAATGGTGTTATTGAAAAGGGGATCATTTCATTGATAGTTGAAGAAACTTGAAATTAGCAGATGGACATGCCTAATTTTAAGTTCCAGTTATTCTTTGTATACGGTGCTCATGTCTTCCCTGAAAACCCTATAGCTGTCTCTCCTTCATGTAGTTGACAAAGTAGAAAGAACACTATAAGAAAAATGGCCTGGGTTTAAACCCCAGCTCTGCACTTTCCAGCTTTGTAGCCTTGAATAAGTTGTTTGATTTATCTGCTCTTAAGTTTCTTTAAGTACATAGAAATGAGATTTAGGGATAATAATGTGTCTTATGGGCCATTAAGGCTAAATACATTATTGTAAAGCAAGAACACAGTTGGTGTATGATGGATGCCTACTAAGTGACTTTAAAAAAGAAAAAAAAAATGCTAAACATAAACCATCCATCGTGAACTGAGTTTGTCCTATTTGTTAGAACTGGTGTGGTACATGCACTGATTCTTTGTCATCTCTTCACTGTGTCTAAGCAGTCATTAGCAAAATGTAGTGTGATAATAGCTAGATATTTGTTCCTGAACAGTTGATAATGTGATTTTTCAAAACAGCCTGGAGGTAAGTTACCACTTCAGAATTTTCATTGTTTTCCTAGTGCTTGATTTTAGAGGTGTGAGTCGAGAACTAGGACACATTTTCATCTACTTAGTATCAGGCACAGAAGAAGAAAATGAAGTCATGGAAATTGATTTTGCATACCAATAAAATGCGAAGCTTGTTACCAGTTCCATCTCCAAAAGAAAGACTACCATTTGCGCTTTGAAGAAGACAGAGATATGAATAGGGGCCCTTACTGAGCTCAGCATCATTTGATAGTGTTTTGAACAATGCCAAGTCTTAATGGGAGCTGAATTTAATAAAATGCCAGTCAGCTTTTATCCAGCTACTGCAAAGATCTCAACAAAAATGATCCAGAAAAATGTGTTACTCTGTGTGTGTTTGTCTGTTTTTAAATGATAGATAAAATGAGAACTTACAGAATGAGCAGTAAAATAACATATGCATTTTTTGTAAATTAAAATGTTCATTGCAAACATGAATAATTGTCATTGTTAATATTGTAACAGTAATATTTGGATATTCTTAATCTCACTTTTTTGTATCTAACACTTCAGATATACCTTTGTCTTGATTCTTGCCACTGTTGTATTTAAAAGATGTTTAATGTAGCATCCCTCTATATTAAGGAGTTTGGGAAAAAAGATCTACTGTGATGTAGGGGTGTTTTATTGTATTTTTTAAAGGCAATGTTAGTTTACAGTACCATATATGTTACACAGGGATAGATTCACATCTCAGATGTATGTCACCACACCATACCCACCAACAAGGCACCCATGGTCTTCTACCATGGTCTTTCTCACTTTACTCCTCACCTCCATTCACCCTTTCTGGTAACTTATATCTGTGGTAAGATTTCTAGGGTTTATTTTATACAAGGCTTGCTTGCTTCTTTGTTTGGTGTCTCTGTTTTACAATAAGAGAAATCATTCTGTACTTTTTCTCTTTTCATTGGATTCATTTCACTTAGCATAAACACCATTAGTTCTTTCCATGCTGTTGCAAACAAGATTTCATCTTTTTTTTATATATATAACAGCAGTTTTCAGTTATGTACAAATGCCACATCTTAATCCTCTCATCTGTCCTTGGGCACTTAGGTTGTTTCAATAATTTGACTACTATAAATAATGCTGCAGTGAAAACAGAAGTCTGTGTCCCTTCAAATTGATGCTTTTCTGTTCTTTAGGGATACATACTTAAGTTGTATTGCTGGACTATAGAGTAGACCTATATTTAATATTTTGTGATATCTCTATATTGTTTTCAATAAGGACTGGGACAGATCATTCTCTATTCCCAAACACAATGTGTGAGGTCCCCATTTTCTCCATATACTCACCAACAATTGTTGTTTCTAGTCTTTTTGATTAGAATCATTCCCACAGTTGTGAGGTGGTGCCTCATTGTGATTTTCACTTGAAGTTCCCTAAGCTAGTGGGATGGTGATCATTTCTTCATGTGTCTGTTGGCTATCTGAATATCATCTTTGGAGAAGTGTCAACTTAGCTTTTTTGCCCACATTTTGACTGGATTGTTTTCTTTTTCTTATATGAATTCCTTTATATATCTTGGATATTAGAACCTTGTGAGAGATATGATGTGCAAATATTTTTCACTTTAATGGTACTTTCTGTCCCTGTGTGGAATCTCTTTAATTTGATGTATTATTAATTGCTTATTTTTTGCTTTTTAGCCATTGCTCTTGCCATTGAAGTTGAGGCTTTGAAAGCATCTTTGAAGCCACTATCATAAAGTGGGTTTTGTTTGCTTTCTTGTATGTTCTTTATGGTCGTAACACACTAGACTTGCAATCAACTCTTTAATTTATTTTGAGTTATTTTTATGCATGGGCTCTTCTTTTCATATGGCTGTCCAGTTTCCCCAACACCATTTATTGAAGAAGCATTCCTTTCCTTGTTTTATTCTTCTGTGTCTCCTTTATCATAAATTAACTATTCATGGAAGTGTGTGCTTATTGTGAGCTCTCAGTTAGATTTTTCTGTATGTCTATTTTTATTCCAGTATATACTGTTTTGACTTTTTAGTATAACATGAAGTATGAGAGTATAATACTTTACTTTTTTGTCAGATTCCTTTGACTGTTCAGTTTCTTTAGTTGTCCATGTAAATTTCAGTTATATATATATATATATATATATATACATATATATATTTTAAAGCGTGTCACTGAAACTTTGATGGAGATTGCAATTAATCTGTGTATTTCTTTGGCTATGAGGACATTTTAAAATGCTGAATTTTCCTGTTCATAAGTAGGGGTTGTCATTTCTTTGTACTGTATTTTTAAAAATGTATTAAAGTTTTTAATATTGTATATTTTTCATCTCTTTTGTTAAATTTATTCCTAGCTATGCCATTAATTTTGATGCCATTATAAATGGGATTTTTCTTTTCTTCTAGTTCATTGTGTATAAAATATGACACCTATTTGTATATTGGTATTGGAACCTGCCATTTCACTGTACTGATAGTAATAGTTTTTTGGGGGGGAATATTTATGGTTTCTATATATATTTTCATATGATCTGCAAATAGTTATAGTTTTGCTTCTTCAGTTTATATCTCTTTTATTTTTGTCCTTGCCTAATTGGTCTATCTAGGATTTCAATATTATGTTGTACTGAGAGTTGGTATCCTTGTCTTGTTCCTGATCTTAAAGAAAAAGGTTTTAGTTTTTCATAATTGAATATGGTGCTCCCTATGGGATTGTTGTATACAGTCTTTATTATATTGAGATATGTCCTCCTATCCCATTGTTTGAGAGGTTTTTTTTTTTTTTTTTGTCATAACTAGATGTTGAATTTTGCATCTATTGATATGGTCTGATGATTTTTCTTTAGTTAGTGGAGGGAATTGCATTAATTGATTTACAGATGTTGAGCCATTATCATATTCTTAAAATAATTCCACTTAGTCATAATGTATGATCCTACTATGTATTGTACTTGAATTTGGTTTGCTAAGAATGTATTGAGGGTTTGCATTTATGTTTATTAATGATGTTGTTATATAGATTTTCTGTTTGTGATGCTCTTATCTACTTTTGGTATCAGAGTAATCTTAATTCCCTGAAATATTTTTGGAGGCAGTTTCTTTTCTATTTTTTAGGAAGAGTTTGAGAACAATAAAAATTAGATTTCATTTGAAATTTTGGGAAGTTTCGCTGGTAGATGCTGTTGGATATTTTGGGTTTTTGTTTATTTGTTTTTTTGAGGGGCTAGATCTTTGATTACAGTTTCAGTTTCCTTGTAATTGATCTGTTTAGTATTTCATTTATTCATGAATCAGCCTGGGAAAGTTATATGCTTTAAATTTTTTTCCATTTCTTGTAAATTGTTCAATTTATGGGGATAAAGATGTTTATACTATTCTTGTGTGTCTCTTTTGTTATGGAATGTCTATTGTAGCTTCTCATTTATATCTCATTCTATATATTAACATTTCCCCTTTTTTTTTCTTCATGAACATAGATAAGTGTTTTATCTGTAATGTTCTGTTTTATTAAAACAACCAGTTTTAAGTTTCATTGATCATTTGAACTTCATTTCACTTATTGTCTGTCTTATTTTTATTATTATCTTCTTTCCAATGGATTTTAGTTCCTCCCTTTTTTTCTAGACTGTGTAATGTTAGGTTATTTACTTGAGGTCCTATTTTTTGACATAGGCTTATATAGCCATAGAATTCTCTTTCAGACTGTTTCTGTTGCATCCCATAGTTTCCGTAACTCATATCTTTATTTACTTTCCCAGGTAGTTTTTAATATTTCTTTTGATTTCTTCTTCAACCCAGAATCACTTGTATCAGTTTTATTTCCCACAGATTGATATTTTTTCTTTGCTTTCTCTTTTTGTTGATTTCTACTTAGACGTGGTTGTGGTTACTTTTATATGACTTCAGTCTTCATGAATTTATTGACACTTGTTTTATATGTAACATGTTTTCTATTCTGGAGAATATAATTTGTGAACTTGAGAACAAAATTATTCAGCTTTTGGGGGGGTATTATGCCACATAAATATCACTAAGTCCATCTTGTTTAATCCTTACTTAAGTCCATTACTTTCTATTTGATATTCTGTCTGGGTTATCTGCCCATTGATGAAAATAAGGTGTTTAAGTCCACTACTAATATTGGTGTGGCTTTCAATGAGTATTTTGTGGTTGGTTAATAGTTGCTTCATTTATTTTGATGTTCCTCCATTTGGCACATGCATACTAATGAATGTTATATCTTCTAGATGGATTTAGCCTTTAATAAGTACATAGTGTCCTTCTCTTGTCTTACTACCTTTTTTAAACCTGGAAGTCTGTTTTATCTGATATACATAGGATTGTTCTTGTTTTTATATGCTATCATTTGCTTATGAATTATTTTCAGTCATTTACTTTTAGCTTATGTTTACCCTTGTTTTTCAGATGAATCTTCTGTAAACAGCAGGATGTTGCCTTTTGACTTTTGACAAAAGAGCAGCTATTCTGTGTTTTTCTGTTGCTTCATTTATGATTAATATATGGGTACTTGATATTCCTGTTTTGTCTTTTAAGTTTTCTTAAGCTTGTTCAATTTTTAGGGAACATGTTCTCTGCAATTTAGATAAGAGTTCCTTTCAATAATTCTTGGTGAGTAGGTCTAGTGTTGGCAAACTCCTTTAATTTTATAATACCCAACCTTTGTGGAGTTTAAAATATGAGACTTTGGTATCTCAGTGCACTTGACAAGTTCAATATACGACCTGGGGGAATGTAGTAAAGCACACTATCACTTTTCATTTTACTGGGGGCAAGCATGTGGGTAGCATTCCATTTCCTCAGCATTTTTTGTCTTGGTGAATGGTGTGAGTTCCTTCACTATTTAAATCTTCCATCCAAAGGTCTCATGGCTAAGTCAACACAATTATCTATTATAGCCCACCTTAAACTACATCTCCCTACTTCCTGTTCAATGAAGTGTGACTTTCGTTTCTGCCTCCTTTTCTGTTTCTGTTTATCAGTCTCCAATATCCAAGGGGTATTTTTCCATTGTCCTAAGTCATGGGATGTTCCTCTGTTTAATTGTTGGATAACCCTCTGAGAAGAAAGGAGTATCCTTTGTTGTCATTGTGGTCTCTACAGGAAATGCTTGAGCCTGTTTTAGGTACTTTCACCCTTCGATTTCAATGTCCTTTACCCTGCAATTTTTACCTTCACTTTCAGATTTTTACCTGCACTTTCAGATTTTCAGCATTCCATGGTCTCTCTTCCTTGTTATATCCCTCCTTTTGAAATGATCTAAACTCTTCAATCTGAGCTATTGACAACTGAGTGATGACCTAATGATAATTCAGCGCTTACAGATTTCTAACTCATCTCATTCCAAAGCAATATTCAATAAACATTTGCTGAATTGTGATTTGTGTATGAGAAAACTGAGTGATATTGTAGATAAATTGAATGAAAGTCATGTTCTTCCCCCTCTGGGCACTCCAATCTATCCTTTAACATGATTTTCATACGTACTTCAAAATTTTGTTGGGTTGAAGGAAAATGTCATTTGTAATTTGTTTTTTTCTGCATTATCTCACAGTTTCACATGTTCTGATTATACCAAGCCTCTAAATCTTTCTTTAAAATGGGTGACTTCTGTGCTTTCACATACCTCTTTTGACCCATGTGCTTCTCTATCATTTGTCTTACTTGCTTGTTCTTTTAAGTACTTCAGCTGTGACTTCCTCCAAGAAGACTTCACAAATCAAGTTTCTCTATTGCCAAACATCCTCTTGATGCTTATCATTTTGTATCATTCTGTCTGTTAGCTGATCTATAGATTTTGAACTTAAGTGGGGCCTATGCATGTTAAACATTACCATTCCATTTGATGCAAACAAGTAAGTAAACCTAATTGCCCAATCATCAGTTTCAGTCAAATTGATGGGGATTAAAACTTTTCAGAGGAGTGCTAACCCTGTCTCTTTTATGAAAGGTGTTTTGGCTTTTGGGTCTGACTCTGGGTTACAGGGCTGGGTGGTATGCTGTGTCATTGTAGATCTGACATTTGACTGTTGGTATGAAGATCTGAACCCTAACATTCTATTTATCTTTTTCTAAAGGCAATAATTGAAAGGAATAAGTGAGGGAAATTTCCACATTTTATTGACTTTAATAAGAAATTTCTGTTTTCATCTAGGTGCATCCATGTTACCATAAATCCATCTAATTTGTCATTTTTAATTGAGAGTAATATTCTATTTTGGGGACATTTGGGTTGTTTCCATGTGCTTGAAATTATAAATAATGCTGCAGTAAACATCCAGGCACAGGTGTACCCTTGTACCCACATTGAGGTCTCCTTTGGGTAGATTCCAGAAGAGCAATTGCTGGGTCAAATGGTAGTTCCATTTTCATTAGTTTGAGGGTCCTCCACACTGCTTTCCATAGTGGTTGGACCAGTTTACATTCTCACCATCAGTGTAAGAGTGTTCCTTTCTCTCCAGATCCTTGCCAGCATTTGTTGTTGCCTGTTTTTTTTTTTTTTTTTTTTTTTTTTTTTTTTTTTTTTTTTTTTTTTTTTTTTTTTTTTTTTTTTTTTTTTTTTTTTTTTTTTTTTTTTTTTTTTTTTTTTTTTTTTTTTTTTTTTTTTTTTTTTTTTTTTTTTTTTTTTTT
>PVHY01009629.1:0-55407 GCA_004024945.1 Uropsilus gracilis
GATAGATAGATAGATAGATAGATAGATAGATAGATAGATAGATAGATAGATAGATAGATAGATAGATTAGATAGATAGATTAGATAGATAGATAGATAGATAGATAGATAGATAGATAGATAGATAGATAGATAGATAGATAGATAGATAGATAGATAGATAGATAGATAGATAGATAGATAGATAGATAGATAGATAGCATGTTTATTAGTCAACTTACATGCATGAAAGAGTGAAAAGGATACAAAGAATTGTGAGATTATCTGATTTAATTTTTAATTTATTTATTTTTAACTAAGGTAATACAGGGGTATCTCCATGAGGTATTATCACCATTGGATACCCACAACTAAGTCATTCATATTCCATTACTGTAGACCATTGTGCTTCCTATCCTATTTCATGTTTCCCCTCCCTCCATTCCTTTCTCCTTTGATATTTCAGTTTTGTTATCATCTTTCAGGGGTTAGTTTCTCAGCTTGTCTTTATTGATTATTAATTTTGTTACATTACTCCATATATTAAAGATACCATCCAGTATTTATATTTCTCTTGCTACTTTATTTTACTTAACATTATCTTTTCAAACTCTATCCATGTTACACAAATGGAGTAAGCTTACCTTTTTGTTTGTTTCCTAAATAGTATTCATATATACATATATATACATATATATTTACCACATCTTCTTGAGCCAAACATCTGATCTTGAGCACTCAGATTGTCTCCACAATTTAACTATAAATAATGTAACAAAGTGCAAGTTTTGAATTACTGTTTTGAACTTTTTTTTTTTTTGGTAGATGCCTAGGAGTGGAATTACCAGGTCAAATGGCAGATCTATTTTCAGTTTTTTGAGAAACTTCTACACTGCTCCAGTCCATAAGGACTGGAGCAATTTGCAGTCTCACCAACAGTGTTGGAAGATTCCATTTTTCCACATCCTTGCCAGCACTTTGTTTCTGAACTTTTCTATATGGGACATTCTCACAAGTATGCGATGGTATTTCATAGTGGTTTTAATTTGCACTTCTCTAATAATGAGAGATAGTCAAGACTTTTTCATGTCTTGATTTTTAAATATTACATATTCTGCAGTCAGTCAACTTTAGAAAAGTGTGTTAATATATTCATGCCAGTTTTCTGAGAAAATAGCTGCTTTTATTGACCATGGAAACAAATTCTCTTCAAGTTTGTTTGTCACTCCCAAGACTCTGCTTCTTAGAGTCTGAAAATAAATCTTAGTCTTATAATCCATGATACAACTTCATTTGAACTCCATCTTCTTGGAGCTTTAGAACAGGAAATGAGTCATTCGTATTTGTTTAAATATTCACTGACAGCTTGTACATTTTGTTGTAAAATTCCTTATAATGTAACAGTTTTACAAAGGACAGAATTTTTAAACAGGATGAATATGTTCTTAGAGGGTAGTTATGAACACACATACATACATAGCTAGCTTATATAATGGCATAAAAATGTCTATAAAAATCTCATTTATTGAGATCAGGATAAAAATTTTAGCAAAGTGATTTTCACTTTTTCTAATTGTTTTAATTGTGTCAACATTACTTTACAACACTGATACAATTTAGATGTACAGGATCACTGCCTTCAGATCTATGTTACCATACCCAAGATACCCCTAGTCTTCCACTACAGTCTAATTTTCCCCCTCTTGGCTATGTTATTCCCCTCCTGCCACATGAGACTTTATTCTAATTAAATGATTTGTTATTGAGGTAATATTGCATTATAACATAAATGTCAGGTGTACATCATTATAAATCAATATCTGCATAAATTATAAGTTTGCCACTATAACTCCCATTCACCATAAAATTGACTCCTTTTATCTGATTTAATCAACCCTTTCCTTCTTCATTCTCATAACCAATAATTCTTTCTTATACTTCAAAAGTTCATTTTTGTTTTACTCATTCTTTTTTTTCTTTTGCACACATGAGTAAAATCAAATATTTATCTTCCTACATTTTAATTATTTCACTAGGTTCATCCTTATTGTTGAATATAGCAGAATTTTACCTTTTTTATAGTTGAGTAATATTATGTGTGTGTACATGCATGCATGCCACCCCATATTTACCCAGTCCTCTAGGTGGATACTTATATATTTCTAGTTATTTGGTCTGTATAAATAAAGCTTCAATGACTATGTGGGTGCACAGCCATCTTTGAATTACCATTTTTGCATTTTTCAGATAAACACCTGTAAGATATAACTGAATCAATATGAAATTTCTACTCATAGTTTGAGAGAATCCCATGTTTTCTTTAATGACTATACCAATTTACATTCCCACCTGTAGTATATAAAATTTTCTTTCCTTATCTTCTCCAACATGTTTCTTATCTTTTAGATAATAGTCATTCTCATGGGTATGTAGTAATATCTTGTTATTTTGACTTGAATTTCCAAATAAAAACACATACTGCACATCTGTTCATATATCTTCTGCCTATCATTATTCCTTCTTTGGGGTGGTGCCTATTCTGTCCATTTTTAAAAATTGGGTTGTTCATATTTTGCTGTTTTTGGGTTTTATGAGTTCTCTATATATATTGACTAGTAATACCTTGTTAGATACATAATATACAAATATCTTCTTCCATTTTCTAGGATGTCTCTTTGTTTTGATGCTATGTTCTTTTATCATGGAGAAGCTTTTAAATTTGATGCAGATCCATTTGCTTATTTTTAAAAAATTTCCTTGTCATTGAAGTTGAGTCATCAAACACATATCTAATAGTCTTGTCAATAGGCATATTGTCTGTGCCTTTTGTGATTTGGTATATAGTTTCAGGTCTTACATGCATATCTTTAATCCATCTGAATCAATTTTTGTATGGTGTTCAGTAGTGGTCTAATATCATTGTTTTGTATGCCTGTCCACTTTTTCCAAAACTATTTCTTGAAGATACTTAATTTTGCACTTTATGCACTTATCTTTGTCATAAATGTGTTGCCCATATGGGAGGGCTTATTTCTGAACTCCTATTCATGTTTCATCAGTTTGTAAGTCTGTTTTTATTCTAACACCGTGTGGTTTTGATGGTTATAGCTTTGAAGTTGGAGACTATGATGCCGACAAATTGTTCTTTTTTTTTCTGACAATTGTCTGTTATTTTGGTCTTTGGTAGTTCAAAACAAATTTCACAATTTCCTTCTCTATTCCTGTGAATAATGTTGTGATTTTGATAAGTATTGCATTGAATCTGTATATTGCTTTAGGTTAGCAGTGCTAATTCTGGTAGCCCAATAGCTCAGAACACTTTTTCATTTTTCTATGTCTTGTATTCTTTTCATTTACATCTTATAATATTCATTCATTTCTTAAGTTCATTGGAAGGTATTTAATCATTTTGTGTGATTTTCAATAAAATTTCCCCTGCTTTATCTGTCATTTTTTTTATTTACATATAGGAGCATAACAGTTTTTGCATATTAATTTCATAGCTTGCCATTTCACTATATTTACTTATTGTTTTCAATAGGTTTTGCTAGAATTTTTGAAATTTTATGTGTATAATATCTTGCCATCTACAATATTGGCAGATATACTTACTCCTTTTCAATTTGGATACTTCATATATACTTTTCTTGTCTAGCTGCTGGTCTTGCTATGGCTTCTAACACTTTTTTTGAACAGCGGTGATGAGAGTGAATAGCCTTGTCTTATTCCTAATATTAAAGGAAAAGCTTTCATCTTTCACCATTGTGTATGACATAACTACTGCAATTATTTAGGGGTGTTATGAGCTGAACCCATAGAAGAGCAAATATAGTCAATAATTTTTTGCATGTTTTAATTGCTTCACTGACAGGTCATTATATTATCTCTCTTCCTCTTCATTGGGCCTCCCTAATCCCTGGCATACAGTAATATTGAAGTTAGGATGATTAAAAATCTCACAATAGCCTCTAAATATTGAAGGGAAAAGAAAAAATGTACATCTTTTTCTTTCAATAAAATGTTAGAAATGATTGTTTTTTGTAGAAGACATTTTGAAAGACAAGACATGTTGTTAGTCAAGTTTTGAGTGCAAAGAAAAAGTTCTTGAGGAAATTAAACATACCACTTCACTCAAGTAGCACAAATATAGCACGCAAATAATAAAACAAAGGAGCTTTATTTGCTGAAATAAAGCAAGTTTTAGTGCTCTGAATAGAAAATCAAACCAACCACAAGACTCCCTTAAGTCAAAACTTAATCCCGAATACGATCTTAATTCTCTTCAATTCTAAGAAGACTGAGTGAGGTGAAGAAGCTGTAGGAGAAAAGCTTGAAGCAGTGGAGTTTGGCTTGTGATGTTTATGAAAAAAAATCAACATAAATGTGCAAGATAAAGCGGTAGGTGGTGATGTAGACAATATAGTAAGTTATCCAAGAGAATTAGCTAAGGTAAGTGATGAACATGGATACACTGAGCAACATAATTTTATTATACTTTAAACAACCTCATATTGAGAAAAAAAAGCCATATAAGATTTTCAAGGCTAGCGTGGAAATTCTATTCCTGGTTTCAAAGTTTCAGAGGGTAAACTGACTCATTAGGGGTTAATGTAGTTGCTGATTGTTAGGGACTAATGTAGCTGCTGATTGTAAGTTAAAGTCAATACCTATTCTGAAAATCCTAGTGCCCTTAAGAATGATGCTAAATATATACACTCTGTGCTCTATAAATGGAATAACAAAGCCTGAATGACAGTACATCTGTTTACACATTGAGCCCATTTTTCAGAAATGCTCCTCAGAAAAAGATTCTTTTCAAAATATAACTGCTTACCAATAATGTTCCTAATCACCCAAGAGCCCTGATAGGTATATACAAGGAGATTAAGGTTGATTTCATGCTGGCTAACACAACATCCATTCAATAGCCAATGCATCAAGGAATCATTTTGAGTTTTAAATCTTAATAATAATAAATTAATTTCCAAATGCTATAGCCAGCATAAGTAGTGTTGTAACTAAACTGATGCAAACTCATGCTAAAACAGTTTTTATATTAACTTTTGTTGATTTGTCATTTGTTTTCAAAATAATATTGTTTGGGGAGTGCCATTTCACACTTCAACATATGCACATGCTTCTCTTGTCCTCCATCAAAGCTTCACTGCCAGTATAATATTATATTATCCTCTACCCCCAACTCCTTGCCACCAATTTCATAACCACTATATATTTCACAGGATACAAGAGTTATTTTTTGTTGTGTTTTGCCAGTTTGCTTCAATTGGTTATTTATATTCTACAAGTAAGTAAAACCTTCTGATAACTGTTTTCATTTTCTGATCATGATAAAACTAACAGATGATGAGTCGCCTCTTATGATTGAACAAAGAAAATGATTTCCTAAGATGAAATCTGTTCTTATTCCAAGTGAAATATGTTTGAATATTGTTGAAATGATAATAAATTACTTGGAATACAACATACACTTAGTTGATAAAACAACGACAGGATTTGAAAGGATTAGCTCCAGTTTTGAAAGGAGTTGCACTGTGGGAAAAATGCTATCAGATAGAATTGGGAGTTAGAGAGAAATTCTGTGTGAAAAGAAGTTAATCAATGTGGCAAACTTCATTGTCATCTTATTTTAAGAAACTGCTGCAGCCACCCCAAACAACACCAATGACTATCCTAACTGGTCAGCATAAAGGCAATACAATCCACCTACCAAAGCACTGCTACTCATAGAAGATTTAGTTGATGGTGGCATTTTTAACAATAAAATAATTTTTAACTAAGTTGTACAAGTTCTTTTTAGATAATGCTATTTCACACTTTACAGAGTACAATCTAATGTAAACATATTTTTTTTGTTGTTGTCTTAAAGTCAACATAAACTTCTCACAGTCTTAGAAATAGCAGTCCAAGATCAAAGTGCAAATATGCTTGAGAACACTCCTCCAAGTGCAGATTGATATGTTTTTTTTTTCTTAAACATAGAACCAAGAAAAAGTTGTGATACATTTTTTTTCATGATTTTATTTGATTTATTGTGGTGATCTGGAACAAAATCCACAGTATATCTAATGTGAGCATTTACTACAGTTTTGGTTCATATATCTCTGTAGTATATTTCAAAATAAAGCGTGAATCCTCCAGCATTTTACCGTATCAAAGTTAATTTGGTTATTTGCAGTCCTTTGCCATTCCATATGCATTACAGTATTTTTACATCTATTTTTCTTTCAATTTTTCATTAATGTTTTTATAAGCTAACACTGATTTACATCACTGTGCATGACTCAGAGCAATAAGTGCACATCTCCTCAGATCTCCAACACCACACCACACCATTCCCAGAGTACCACATCATATTATTGTATTCCACTAGGTTCTCCATTCTCATGGTTCCCCCTCCCCCTTTCCCTCCAATGACATCAATTCTGCAATCATTTCTCATCTTTGTTTTGACCTAGCTCTTAAGTTCAGTAGATTTGTTTCTCTATATTCCACATGTGATTGAGGTCATTTCGTACTTGCCTTTCTCCATTTGGCTTGTTTCACTTAGCACAGTCAGCTCCATGCTGTGAGAAATGACATTCATGTTGTCAGAAATTAGAGGAGTTCATCTATTTAATAGCTAAATAGTATTCCATTGTGTATGTAACACCTCTTGATAATCCAGTCATCTGTCATTGAAAGCTTAAGTTGTTTCCATAAGTTGGTTATTGTAAATAGTGCTACAATGAATGTAGGAGTGCATATAACCCTTTGAATTAGTGTTTTTGTATTCTTTAAATGAAAAGAAGTAGAAATACTGGAACTTATGGTATATCCATTTTTAATCTTTTGAGAAATCATACTGTTTTCATAAGGGATGAAATAGTCTGCATTCCCAATAATTTTGTAAGAGAGTACCTTTTTCTCCACACCCTCACCAATATTTTTTTGTTTATGCTTGCTTCTTTTCTTTTTTTTTTAACCAATATCTGCTTTATTTTTTTTTACATCATTTCAGTCCCTGGGGGTCACCCATCACCATCACCTCCCCTCCCCGCCTGCTCCAGCTGGTCCCCTCTCTCTCCTTGTGTAGTTTCATTTGGTTGACCATATATTAGTGAAACCATTTGGTTTCTGTCCCTATCTGGCTCGTTTCTGCTAGAATGATTTCTTTTAGATACATCCAGGTGTCTATAAATTCATCAAATTTGTCATTTTTAATTGATGAGTAATACTCCATTGTGTATATGTACCACATCTTTTTCATCCAGTCATCTGTTCTGGGGCATTCAGGTTGTTTCCATGTCCTTGCAATTATAAATAGTGCTGTAATAAACATCCGAGCACAGGTGTCCTTTTGTACCCACATTGAGGTCTCCTTTGGGTAGATTCCCAGAAGTGCGACTGCTGGGTCAAATGGTAATTCCATTTTCATGAGTTTGAGGGTTCTCCATACTGTTTTCCATAGTGGCTGGATGAGTTTACATTCCCACCAGCAGTGTAGGAGTGTTCCTTTCTCTCCACATCCAACCAGCACTTGTTGTTGCCTGTTTTTTTTTTTTATGTGGGCCACAGCAAACATCATCTTAAATGGGAAAAAACTAAAATCCTTCCAGTTAAGATCTGGAACTGGGCAAGGATGCTCACTCTCTCCATTACTTCTTAACATTGTTTTGGAAGTTCTAGCCAGGGCAATAAGACAAGAGAAAGATATAAAAGGGATACAAACAGGAAAAGAGGAACTGAAATTATCATTATATGTGGATGATATGATTCTGTATGTAGAGAACCCCAAAAAATCCACAGAAAAACTTATTAAAATAATAAACCAGTTCAGTAAGGTTTCTGGTTACAAAATCAACACACAAATCAGTAGCCTTCCTATATGCAAAAAACCAAGCAGAAGAAGAAGAAATTAAAAAAGTCATCCCATTCAGCATTGCACCAAAAACAATTAAATACCTTGGAATAAACCTAACAAAACGCGTAAAAGAACTATACAAAGAAAACTTAAAAAAACACTACTAAAAGAGATAGAAGAAGACACAAGGAAATGGAAAGACATCCCTTGCTCATGGATGGGAAGAATTAACATCATCAAAATGGCCATCCTACCAAAAGCAATCTACAGATTCAATGCAATCCCCTTAAAAATTCCAATGACATTCTTTAAAGAGATAGAACAAAAATTACAAAAATTCATATGGAACAACAAAAGATCTCAAATATCAAAAAACCTCATCTCCAAAAAAAGAGAAAATGGAGGCCTAACTATTCCAGACTTCAAGCTATACTACAAAGCCATAATACTTAAAACAGCATGGTACTGGTACAACAACCGACAATCAGACCAATGGAACAGAATTGAGAGTTCAGAAATAAAGCCACACACATATAGCCAACTAATCTTTGACAAAGGAGGGAAAAACTTACATTGGAAGAAAGATAGCCTCTTCAACAAATGGTGCTGGGAAAACTGGACTAAGACATGCAAAAAAAATGAACCAAGACCTCTCTCTCACACCATGTACAAAAATTAATTCAAAATGGATAAAAGACTTACATATCAGACCTGAAACCATAACATACATAGAGGAAAACTTGGGCAAAACCCTCCATGAAATACAATTCAGAAACCCCTTCCTGGAATCATCTGCAGAAGGCAAAAAATTGAAGGAAAACATAAACAGATGGGACTTCATCAAACTAAAAAGCTTCTGTACTACAAAAGAGACAACAGAAAAAACTAAAAGAAGTCCAACTAAATGGGAAAAATTTTTTGCCCTTCACAAGAGTGATAAGGGATTAATAACACAGATCTACAAGGAACTCACACAACTAAACAAAAACAAAACAAGATGCCCAATCAAAAAATGGGGAGAAGAACTAAAAGGACACTTCTCCAAAGAGGAAATGCAAATGGCCAACAGGCACATGAAAAATTGCTCAATATCACTAGCAATCAGAGAAATGCAAATCAAAACCACAATGAGATACCACTTTACACCAGTAAGAATGCTTCTTTTCTTTATATGGGCATTTCTCATTAAAGTAAAGTGTTATCTCATTGTGGTTTTGATTGCAATATTCTGATGGTACATGACATTCAACATGTTTTCAAGTGCCTGTAGGCCATTTGAATTTATCCTTTGGAGAAATAACTATTTAAGTCATATGCTCATTTTTTTTTAATTTGGTCTTTGAGATTTTTATTTAGTTGTATGAATTCTTTCTATACCTTGGGTATCAGCCCCTTTTCAGATAAATGATGTGCAAATATTCTCTCCCTTTCAGTAGGGTGTCTTTTTGTCATAATGATAGCTACTTTTTATGTACAGAAACGTTTAATTTGATACAATTCCATTTGCATATTTTCTACTTATTTATTTGTTTGTTTGTTTGTTTATTTATTGAGACTAAGTCTTGCTGTTTTTGCCTGTGGTACCACAGGCTCACGTTGCTCAGGGCACCACAGACTCAAGCAATCCCCAGCCTCAGCTTCCCAGGTATCTGGGATTACAGGTGCATACCATTATGCCCAGCTATATTTTTTTGGAACTAGGTCTCTCTGCGTGCCCCTGGCAGGACTTGAACCATGATCCCTGGCCCCAGCCGTGGCTTCCTAGGTTGCTGCTTACAGGCATGTGCCACCATGCCCGGCTCCTGCATATTTTTTAGTTTATTTTTCTTGACACTGGAATCAAATCCCCAACAATATCCTTGAAGAGAAACCTGTTGTGGTGTATTTTATGTAAAGTTTCTTCTAGCTATTTAATGGATGTTGCTCTCATGTTCAAGTCTTTTACCATTCTTAGTTCATTTTTTGTGATGGTAAGAGAGTAGTCCAGTTTTTTCAACACAATTTGTAAAAAAGACATATTTTTGTCTTGTCAATTTTGTTTACCTTTTCAAATAACCTACTTAGGGTGTCATTAATATTTTGGACTGATTTATAGTTTTTATTCATACATTTCTGATCTAAATTTTATTTTGTTCCTTCTGCTGGCTTTTGGTTTGCATGTTCTTCTTTCCCTAGCCCCACTGTAACATTCTGGTTTGCAGTATTTTTGTAGAAAAGTCTCAGATTTAGCTATCAATATTTCTGTTAAATTTTTATTTTATCATCATTCTTTCTTACTCCAAGAAGTCTTTCTAGTTATCTGAATGCATTTTTCATATCCCCCTGTACTTTTTCTTATTTCTCTAAGGAAAATAATTACGCTTAAAACAACCTTTACTCTTTTCCTTACATTGCCTCTTTCCTATGCAGTTCCTTTTAATGTTTAACTTGCTTGTTCCTGGTCTTTCTTGTTAAAGGTTTCCTCAAATATTTGGTGATTATGGATGTACACTTATAGTTAAGAATAAGAAACATAATTAGTAACTGGAAACTTTGTAATAGATGAGGTTTTTGTGAACCAATAAATGGTTGACCTCATGTGTCATGGTATGTTTGGACTATTTCTTTAGTGGACTCCCAAAAGTCATTATCTATAAACCTCATCTCCTGGGTTACTGAGGTTCCCTAGAGCAGAATGTTTTAATAGTTTGCTTGAGTGGAGTAAGTTTGGCTGCCAGAATTCTGGAATCTTAATAGTGGAAGTAGACTTGGATTCTCACCATTTTTAATTTATTCCTCTGTGATCAATATTATTGCATGCTGCTATACTTGGAAACCTCAATCATCAGTCTCTCTTGTCCAGTAGCTTAACAGAGCAAACATTGATTCTTTTTTTTTTCAGTGTAGCAGAGGCAGTCCCTCATACCCAAGGAATGAGGATGTGAGCATGAGGATATAATAGCTAATCCACCTCTCACATATAAAGATACTTGATCTAGTGCCTGAGCATTTTTACAGTACTGAGTAACAGTGGATTTTTTTCAGTAGGTTGTTTCCAACTGAAATCTAAGCCAGGAGGTAGTGGAGTTGCTTCACTTCCTAGCTTTGGTTGCAGCTTTCTCACATTTGCTAAGTAACATGATTTCCAGTTTAAAAAGTTTTGCTGTTGCCATATTCTTTCCTGTTATCATTTACTCTATGGGTTTATGTCATGTTTAGACATTTCTAACTTAATACTAGTGTAGGTTAAAGAGAAGAAGAAAATAGTTTACTACAATCCCAAATAGTTTACTACAATCCCAAACTTTTTATATTAATCTCCACATTTTGCATTTTAGTTGCATTATGCAAATTTATTCTTTCATAGGAATTTTTATTTATTTTTACTTAAATTGAAGTAACATCAAAACCCTTCCCATTGTGTATAGCCATCCTAGTGGATATATCACCATATCACCCATAATACACCACCATAGTCTCTTGTGCTTTCTTCCCTTTTTGTTCTTATCTCTCTGCTTCTCCCTGCCTCTCCCTGATTCAGTACTATTGTTAGCATTCAGGGGTTAGTTTTTAGGCTTGACTTTTCTAATCCTTAGTTTGGTTTCTTTATACTGCACATATTAGTCGAAAATGTGAACCTCGTTTGTTGTTGATGGTAATACAGTCACTTTGAAAATTAGTATAGTGTTTCCTCAAAATATTACAAATAGAACCACCACAATATCCAGCAATTCCACCTTGCATATTTACCAAATATAATGAAAACATTAATTTGAAAACACAAATCTTCCCATGTTCACTGCAGCATTATATATAATAGCCATTGATGGATGGATGGATAAAGATGTGGCACACATAGAAAATCTCATACTATTCAGCCCTAAAAAAGAATGGAATCTTGCCATTTACAAAAATAGATCCATGTCATAAACATTATATTAAATCAACTATATCAGAAAGACAAACACTGTCCTATATTATTTATATGTGGAATATAAAGTGAAAAAATCTCTATAGCAGTAACAAAAATCCCCAAGTTCAAAATACAGGAACAGGTTGATGGTTACCAGATAGGAGAGTGCAAACAGGTAGAGTTTGGCAAAATGGGTGAGGGGTGTGAAGAAATAAAAAAGAAATCATTTAGATATGTAAAATTATCTCATGAAATACTTTAAAGTAGAAATTGACTAATAATTTTGTCAATTTATTTGCCAGCTATCCTCTCAGTTTTCATACACACACACAAAAAATCTGTTTTTCTGGATCATCACTGATTTAAACACAGATATGTAATTTGGACTCCATGTTCATTCTGCACTCAGTCAAAAAAGGACTATATTAGAGCAATCATTCAGCAGAAGCAAAATCCCATATTTGTATTAGCAAATTCCTCATATATTTAATAGCATAAAGTTTGAACATTATTAGTCAAACTTTGAAACTAGTGAACAACATATTTTAAAATAATACATAAATTGAAAATTATTCTTTTTTATCAACATTAAGATATCTTTAATTTTTGTTTTGTTTTTGAGCTTCTCTTAAAAATTTAGTGATTATATATTTTTTACATTATATATACCCCATAGTTCTCCCCCACCACCATATCACCCATGAACCATCACCATGTTTCCTTGTGCTCATTACTCCCCTGATTTTACCCTCCTTACTCCCCCTGTTGTATGGTTCAGTTCTGTTATCAGCTTGCTAGGTTTAGCTTTTTCTTGTCCTTTTGTTTGTTTTCTCTATACCCCAAATATAAGTAAAACCATACAGTATTTATTCTTTTTCTTTCTAACTTTGTCTAACATAATTCCTTCTAACTTTATCCATGTTACTACAAATGATATGTTTGTCTTTTTCATCACTTAGTAGTAACCCACTGTGCAAATTTGCCATAACTTTTTCATTTATTCACCTGTTTGGGGGCATTTCAATTGTTTCTATCCTGGATACTGCAAATGGTGCTGCATTAAACATAGAATAGCAAGTTTCTCTCAAATTAGTGTTTTATATTCTTTGGGTAGATTGATGGAAAGTTGTGTGGAGGACACTTTAAAATGGAGCTACATTTGACCCAGTTCTGGGAAATTATTCTTTAAGAGAGTTTATTAAAATGTGTTCATGGTGTAGATATGAAATATTCTGACACACACACCACAAAACACACTAAAATCATATAATCTGCCTATTAATTCTGCAGGGTGGTCTTCTAACTCTACTATAGTCCAAACAAATAAATGGCCATTTCAAGTTGACAGATTGGTACCTGCTTTGCTTACTTCACTTACCCATTTAAAAAGCACATTTGATGATGAGCACATTACAAAAATATGGTCGTGGAAACTATAGTGTTTTAAAATATTATTTCGATAAACTAAACTTTAAAAAATCCCTAAAAGCTATACATACATACATATATAAATGCATGCATAAATGCATATGAAAACATTAAGATGCAGAACACAAATAACCATGGGGAGAGTGGTTTTTAGTATATGGGTTAAGTCTATGAGGCAAAGGACAATTTTGCATAAAACACTTTAAAAGAAAAAATATTTATAAAAGAGATATAGATCAACAAAGATAACTTGGGTTGTTTTCATTCTGTGTTACCATAATAATATCTCAAGGATGGGAGATAACCTAGAAGGTGTCGATCATCTCTCATCTACCATTTGGGAACATTTAAAATTCAGTGACATCCACCCCAACCTGGACCTCTTCAGTATTTATTGATAACTTATTTATAGAAATTATAGGTATCAGTGATCCATCATTGCAGGAGTAAAAGGGAATATCAGGAATGATTATTTTAATCATTAATGAATAAAATATACACTTACAGAATTTTTATTTTATAAAGTACTCCAAAATGTGAAGTAAAAAATCAAGAATAGATTTGTGATGATTTTAATAGCAAATAAACATTTGGAGGCATAATTATAAATGTTATTATGAACAATGAATTAATTGAAAGAGATATACAAAATAATGCAATAATGAAGAGTTGTGTAAAATATGTAATATTAATAATACAGTATATAATCCTAAATTATATTGACAAACATTGGAAAGTACTGAAAGTATACAGAGATATGAATTTCAACTTACATAAGGCAACATCAAATGTATCGTTTTATTTATTGTTCTCAAATTTTATAACTACAGAATAAGTTATAGACATAATTAAAAATTTTAAGACAAATAAAAGTAAAAATAAAAGCAACAGTTATAAAATTGGGAATTTTCTTAACACAATACTAAAATTTTATTGTTTTAAAATGCTCCAAAGTCAGACATGCACCATGAGAACATAAATTTTGTAGCCGTTCTGAAAAGAAATTAGACAACATATCGAAATAGGAATTAAAACAATTATACTCAATTATCAATTTATTCCACATCTTAGAAAATATACCATAAGGTAAAAAATCAATAAAGACGCATGTGTAGCAATTTTCAAAAACAGTGCTATTTATAATTATCTTTAAATTTAAATGAACAAATAAAAGCAAGCTAAATGTCTAACAATTATATAAATAATAGTATGCCTCTTCAATATGATGTTCATATTAAAATTGTTTTTAAAGCACACATTTAAGACCAAGATTTCCCCTATAAATTGAAGTAAAAAATAGTTTATATATGATATGGCATCACTTTTTGTTATATATATATAAAGAAAATAAATTACAAGAAAACTGTTAAATATTATTAAATGGTGGGATAATAAGTCGTTTCTGCTTTCTCACTCATAATATTTACTGAATTATCTGTTAAAATTGGTGCATATCATTTTTTTAAATCTGAAGATATAAAAATCTAAATGAGCACATATAAACTGTGAACCAAAGTTTTATTGAATGTCCATCACATATATTGTGATGTTTCTTTTAATATAGCCCAAGGGAAGAAATGTATAAAATCTGTAAATGCTTCCTTGAGCACACTTTTGTTTTAAATAGTGAAAACAAAGTGTTCTTCATTCATATTGCATTTCTTCACTGGTTTCATCATTTGGAGATAATTTTTGGGTGCCCTTTTACTTATCCAATTAGGTTCTGTCCCATCTTCTGTTAAAAGTGATATGTCAGAGGCCTGGCATTGAACTACTAATCTTTGGGACTATGGAGATATGGTGAGGAAAACCCATAAATTAAGTTCATTATGCCATTTTAATAGGTTACAGAAGCATTTTTTTAATAAGACAAATCAAACTGGGATAGAATAAACTATAGAATGAGTAGACAAGAACAGAACTTATCAGAAAGAAAATTACTGTTTGACAAATGTTATATTTTGTTATATAGCTATATGATAAAAATAGCTTCTTAATATGAGTTAAGCAAAGATGTTTTACAAGCTATACTAAAGGGTAAATTAAAATCATGAAATATTTTGGCTAACCAATTTGAGTGCTTTTTCTGATTCTGCTATAAAAAGAAAATAAAGGTGTTGCTACTAAAGATAAGACATTTCATTTGGAGATAGTTCTTCCCTGTAGTTCACATACTAAAACAAAAACAAACATGACTGAAAACTCCTGCAGTGGACCTTCAAAAAAAGTGTGCTGAACACCACATTTCATTGATCCCTAATTTCAAACTCCTCCACCAGGCAATGCTTCCATCTGCAAGGCAACTAGTCATGAGCTTTGATCCAGCAAACTAGTAAATTTGCAAACGCACACTGAATTTGGAAACATATACATGGCACACTTAGACTTCAGGATACAGTCTGCTATCTAGTAGACTATAAATGCAAACAGTTCCAACAGAAACTTCAAATGCATAGACTGCAAATTGAAAACATCAATACGGGAAACCTACAGATCTCAGATCACAAATCACAACAGCAATTCCCTAGAAGTAAAGCAATCCTCTTTTCTTTTGTGTAGCATACTAGGGAATTTTTAGTTTCAGAAGCACTGAGAACATAATTATGTTAATAAAATCTTAGAGGAGACTTTTTTATAGGTTTGGAATAAAAAATAAATGAAATATGTATGACTTCATATTTCCAGTAGTGTGGATAGGTTTATATCCAGCTACTTACATTCACCCAGCTGTTTCCTTTATCCCCTTCTCTGCCCCTTGAGGACATGGACATGACATTGAAAATCACCTCTTTAATTTAGTGATACTACATGTGGCAGTGGAATAGAAAATAAAAAGTTGAAAAGAAAATGGCCCATTCTGTTTCTCTGGAAGCTGAAAATCCTCAGTGGAAAAGTCTCTCTTTGGAGTCAGATGAAGAAATTTGGGTCATATTTACTAATCTTGTTGAGATTTAGTTTTCTTCTTTGAAAAGATGAAAAGAGGATAATATATTTACCTTGCAGAGTTTGCATGGAGATTAAGATAATATATTAAGTTTTAATGTATTGAGTAACAAATATTATCATTTCTTTTAATCAGTGTTAAAAGTTGTATATCCGGAGCATGGAATATCAAAGAAGAACCTATATCCTAATCAGAGGCTATAACACAACCAACTCTCACTATACAAATCCTCTAATTAAAAAAAAGAAAAACAAAGTTATAAACATAATGTTTCGATATGTCATTTTTAATTTTCTCCTTTCTAAGCACTGTTTCCAAATAATTTTTCATTCAGAACTTTTCCTTATTTGTCACATTTTTCCCTTCTGTTATGCAGTACTATGCTATCGTCTGGGTCCTGCAACTAGGTCGCTGTTTCTTCTTACTTCTCAATATATGATTAAGAATTTTTGTTTGCTTGATTTTCCTTTAAGATATCAAGTATATGGTTATGAACTCATCATTTATCCCTGTCAAAGAGACAAAAGGGAAGTTGTTAAATTACAGAGAGAAAGGAAAAGCATTCCATGAAGTTAGAATTGCATATGTAAACTGCGTGATTCAGTGATCTGCTGTGTAACAAACAACCCTAAAACTTAGTGACTTAATATTTTTTTTATTTCATAGGTACTCAAAGTCAGGCATTCTGGCAAGGCCCAATTGGACATTCTCTGTGCTCTATTTTTGTCCTTAGCCAAAGTCATCCACTTTTAACTCTGATGACAGATTCACTGATTTAGTCCTAGAGGGTCCTAGAGGGCTTCATTTATATGTCTTGTGCCTTGTTAGGAATGCTGAAATGCTGTAATCAGTAGAAACTGTGAACCAAAGTGTCTATACAACCTCTATATGTGGCTTAAGGACCCAAATACAGGATTTCAATGTAGTCAGATCTCTTACATTACAGCACAGGACTCCAGGGACAATTCCTAAGCAGGAAAAACTGAAAATTTATTTTTTGTGACCTCCTCAGAAGACAGCACCACATTCCATTGGTTGTTTATAACTATAAGGAATTCAGTTATGATTGATAATACAAAAAAAAAAAAACCATAGGTGGTTGACTGTAACCATACAATGGAGATTTAAAAAGTAAACTATATCAAGTGAAGGAATTCCGGTATTGTGCTGACTGTATTCCAAATTATATAAAAATCTATATAGGAAGTGTGGTATAATGTAAAGCTTTGGAATGAAAATTCAAATATGATTTCATGTTTCATGCTCTGGTTGAACATTGAGTATACTGAGAAAGTCACCACTTCAGGGAGCCTCGTGTGTGTGTGTGTGTGTGTGTGTGTGTGTGTGTGTGTGTGTGTGTATGAGTGCATGTTTAACATAGGAAAAAGAACAACAAAGAACTTTATTGCATGAGCTAGGAGAGGAGGGAGGAGGATATATTTGCCTTTTCTGGCCTTGATTTCCCTCAGCTAGAAGTCCAGATCATTGCCCTCTAGCACACAGCCATCTGCTCTGCCACACTGGCCTTGACTTGAAGTCACACATGCAAGAAGCTTGTACTGCTGGATCTATGCTTCCCAAAGACTGCTAATTCTGGCATTTTCCCCCTTTCATCATATTTCTTCTAAATTTTCTTTGACCACATTTTGTTCAAGATGTCTTCCTCTTCAAGAGGAATCAACTTGCCCCTATTCTTGTGATCCAAGAGCTGTGCACAGTGGGACGTGAAACTAGCAATTTGGTGCACTGTCAATGAGCACCATGCAGTTCTTCACCAATGATCCTGCCCACTGTAAGATGCACTGAAGACAACATCAATAATCCTTGTTTTGTGAGTATAACACTCAGCACTACTGGAGAGGAACCCTATGCCCACCCTCCAGGCTTCTATGGTTTCCTCATAGCCCTGGTTTCATGGCATTTATGCCAAATGTCCCAAGAGATGCCCATCCTTCAAGAGAAACCTGTGAGTCTCTCATGTTCATCTGTTGATGGACATAAAATGCATTCTGCTTGCACAGAAATACATACCAACTCCTTGGATTTGGATACAACAAATATATGTGATCATAGGTTCCTCATAAAACTGTGCTAAATGAATTTTAATTATATTCCCATTTTAAAAAATACAAAAAGCTAGGGTTCAAAGAGATTAATTAGCTTGTTCAGACTTAAGGCAAAAAAGTAATAAAATCAAGATTTGATCATAGTTCCATAATCGTAGCACTCTGAAGGTACCAGGGCCCCCAGCTGAGTAGTATCAGCCTGGGCTCTGCCATCGTGACTGGTTTTCATAACTGACTGGCTTTGATGACTGACCCTGGTAGAGGCAGCTTTGGGTTTTAGAAAAAGAGAGAAAAACCATAGCAGTTTTGGAGACATGCAGGTCAGGTTTAAACTTGTTGGCATCAGTAAAACAATACACCTTGCCTGTCTGGCTCCATTGTGAGACAGCATAAGACAGGTTGGATATGTTACCGGTGTTTTTGTTCTGAATCCTGCGCTAATTATGAAAATGGACCAAATAGGTCCATGCTCCCAGCCATAACAGTCTGGTTCATGCTTGCACCAGCACTAATCATATCTTGGGAACAGCTAGTTTGGAAAATGGATCAATCGTTTTGAAAGGAGGGAATCTTGAGTGGGGATAAAATACAAAGCTTCAGAGAAGGATGGGTCCTTAGCATAACAGAGAAAAAGCACAAGAGATTTCAGGCTGCTTTGGAAAACATGAGCCAGTTTGAGAGGGGAGGCTTGAATCTGTTTGAGAAGACTTTAGTCAGTTCAAAAGAAGATGTTTGGGAAGGCATTAATTGACTTGGAAGAACACCTGGAAATAGAGAAGGTTTGACTCAGTTTGGTAAAAGCTTCAGGAGAGATGCAACTGTTACTACTCCCAGCTGCCACAGGTTGGTTAGCTCTTGATCTACCACTTATCATCATACCACCAACTCCAGGCTCTCATAGAGGGGATCCCACCTTCTTTCATGAGCAGCTTTTAGTCTGGATCCAAGTACAGTGAACACTAGCTGGGGTAGCTCAGCTGGCTACCCTTAAGGCCTAATGACCTTAGAAATACTTTGCTTCCCCCTCAATTTCCCCTTTATAAATAAACTCTGCTGTTTTTGCACCATGAGCTGTATTTCCGTTTGTTAGCACAAGGGTGAGAGTTCCACAACTGTGAGAATTCCCCAGAGTTCTGCTACATCTCAGATCTATGACTCAAAAGGCCTTTTATTTTATTTATTTTTATTACTTTATCTTAATCATTTATATATAAATGATTAAAATAAAGTTATATATATATAACGATATATGTTATACATGTTATATATATATAGATATAGATATAGATATAGATATAAAACATTGCTGTATGTCCCAGGGTTCTCCCACCATCATATCACCCACAAACCATCATCATGATCTTTTGTGCTCATTCCTTCCCTTATTTTTCTCTTCCACCTTCCCCCCTCTAGCTGTTCGTGTTTGTTCTGTTACTGTCATCTTGTTAGTTTTGACTTTTTCTTGTTCTTTTTGTTTTCCTTCTATATCCTCTATAAGTAAAATCATGAGGTTTTCATAGTTTTTTTTTTTTGGGGGGGGGGAGTTTGCTGGCTTATTTCCACTAATATGATTCCTTCCAGGTCCATCTATGTTATCATAAATGCATCATACTGGTCTTCTTTAATTTCTGAATAATATTCCATTGTGTAAATATACCATGATGTTTTTTATCGATTCATCAGTATTGGGGCATTTGGGTTGTTTCCAAATCCTGCCTATTCTAAATATTGCTGCTAAAAACATGACAGGACAGGTGTCCTTTGGAATGAGTGTTTTGGTGTTCTTTGGGTAGATTCCTAATAGAGGAATTGCTGAACTGAATGGTAGTTCCATTTTTAGTAGTTTGAGCCCCCCCCCCACCCCCACACACACACAACAGCTTTCCATAGTGACTGGACCATTTTGCCTTCCCACCAGCAGTAGTGTTCCTTTTTTCCACATCCACACCAGCACTTCTTGTTATCCATTTTTTTAGATATGAGCCATTCTTCTAGTTGTAAAGTGCTATCTCATTTTGGTCTTAATTTTCATTTCCCTGATTATAAGTGATGTTGAGCATGTTTACCAGTACGTCTATTGGACATTTGCATTTCTTCTTTGGAGAAGTGTCTTTAAAGTTCTTCTTCCCATTTTTTGACTGGGCTTTTTTTTTTTTTAAGTGTGTGAGTTCTTTCTATATCTTAGATATTAGACCTTTGTTAGTTGAGTGAAGTGCAAATTTGTTGCTCATTTGGTTGGCTGTCTTTTAGTTTTATTTTTTGTCTATTTAGCTGTTCAGAAGGTTTTTAGTTTGATGTAGGCCCAGCTGTTTATGTTTTTCTTCATTTTCTTTGCATGTGTAGATGTGTCCTGAAAGACATTTTTGTGGCAATAGTCATGTTGCCTTATGTTTTCTTTTATGCATTCTATGGCTTCAGGTCTTTCATTTAGACCTTTTATCCATTTTTACTTGGATTTTGTACATGGTGTAAAGGAATAGTATAGATTCATGCTTTGCATACAACAGTCCAGTTTTCCCAGCACAATTTATTGAAGAGGCTACCATTGTTCCAATGTATGTTTATTGCCCCTTTGTCAAAAATTAATTTTACATACCTGCATGGCTTTATTTCTGGGCATTCAATTCTGTTCTATTGGTCCTGATGTCTGTTTTTATTCCAGCACCATGCTGTTTTAATTATTTTGGCTTTGCAATATAATTTGAAGTCTGGAATGTGATATATCCATTCTCTCTCCTTTTGTTCAGGAGGTTTTGTCTATTCGTAGGGCTTTATTATTTCATATAAATTTCAGCAAATTTTGTTCTATTTCTTTAAAGTATAACATTGAAATGTTTAATGGAATTGCATTGAATATGTAAGATTGCTTTTGGTGCCATGACCACTTTGATAATATTAGTTCTCTCAATACTTGAGCAGTGGGTATCTTTCCATTTCTTCGTGTCTTCAATTTATTTTAACAAAGTTTCATAGTTTTCTTTGTATAGGAATTTCACATGTTTTTTTAAGTTTATTCCTAGGTACTTAATTTTCATTGGTGTGATGGTAAATGGAGTGATTATTTTGATTTCTTTTTCTTCTGATTGATTTTTGGCAAATAGGAAGGTTAAAGATTTTTGTGTGTTGATTTTGTAACTGGCTACCTTACTGAACTGGTTTATTGTTTCAATTAGTTTTTCTGTGGATTTTGGGGGTTTTCCACATAGAGTATCACCTTGTCTGCATATAATGATAACTTCATTTATTCTTTCCCTGTTTGTCTTCCTTTTATGTCTTTCTCTTGCCTTATTGTCCTATCTTGTCCTATCTAGAACTTCCAGTACTGTGTTGAAAAGTAATGGTGTGTGTGGGCATCCTTGCCTAGTTCCTGAACCCAATGGAAATGATTTTTTTATTTTCTCTTGAGACTAGGTCTCGCTATTTTTGCCTGTGGAACCGCAGGCTCTTGTTGCCCGGGGTACCACAGATTCAAGCAATCCCCAGCCTCAGCTTCCCAGGTAGCTGGAATTACAAGTGCGCACCACCAGGCCCAGCTATTTTTTTGGAACTAGGTCTCGCTACGGACCCCAGGTGGGACTCGAACCATGATCCCTAGCCCTGGCCGCTTCATAGGCTAAAGCTTACAGGAACAAACCACTGTGCCTGGCCTGGAAATTATATCTTTTATTTCAAGTTTTTTGAGGGCTTTCATCATGAATGGATGCTGAACTTTATCAAATATTTTTTTCTGCATCTATTGATATGATCACATAGGTTTTGGTTTCCTCCTTATTGGTGTGGTGGATTATGTTCATTGATTTTTCTATGTTGAACCAACCCTGTGCCCCTGGGATAAATCCCACTTGGTCATGGTGTATAATTCTTTTAATCTTTGTTAGATTTGTTTTGCCAAGACATTATTTAGAATTTTTGTGTCTGTGTTTATTAGGGAAACTGGTATGTAGTTTTTGTTCTTTATCTTTGTTTGGTTTTGGTATTAGTGTAATGTTTGCTTCATAGACTGTGTTTGGCTGCTTTTCTTCTCAATTTTTTGGAAGAGTTTTAATAATGCAGGCGCTATTTCATCTTTGAATGTTTGGTAAGACTCAGTTGTGTAACCATCTGGTTCTGGGCTCTTATTTTGTTTTGTTTTGTTTTCTTTTTAGACAAGAAGTAGGACATTTAATCAAATTTGGGATTCTAAAGAAAACACTTATTTATGACCATTCTGATTTAGTATTATTTACTACAGATAATATAGGCACAATTTGTGGGCTCTTTTTTTAGGAAGAGTTTTAATGACTATTTCAATTCCATTGCTTGTGGTTGGCCTATTTAAGCATGCTATTTCTTTTTTGTTCAACTTTGTGTGGTTGTATAGTTCTAAGAATTTGTACATCACCTCCAAACTGTTGTATTTGTTTGCATATAAATGTTCATAGTAGTCTCTAATTATCCTTTGGATTTCTGCTGTCAGTTGTAATTTCTCCTCTTTCATTTATGATCCTGTTTTTTGAGTTTTCTCCCCTTTTTTTGTGAGCCTTGCGAGGGATTTATCAATTTTTTTTATATTTTCGAAGAAACAGATTTTTTGTTTTGTTGATCATCCATATATATATATATATATATATATATATATATATTTCTTTCTATTTAATTTACTTCTGCTTTAATTTTTTATGTTCCCTGTCTTCTATTGGGTTTGGATCTTTTTGTTGTTCTTTTTCTAGTTCTTCGAGTTGAGCAGTTAGAATATTTCTGTGGATTATCTCTTGCTTTTTTATATGGGCCTGTATTGCGTCCTTGTATTGTTGATCTGTCCTTTGGTGAAAGTGAAGTATTAAAGTTGCCTATCATATATGTGTTTTTGCCAATGTCTACTTTCAGTATTTCTAGTAATTATCTGATGAATTTTGGTCCTCCCTTATTTGGTGACTATATGTTAATAATCATTATATTTTTCTGGTGTTTTAACCCCACTATCATTAAGTAGTGTCCTTCCTTGTCCTTTGTCACTATTGTCTTTAGTTTGAAATCTGTTTTATCTGTTATAAGAATGGCTATCCCTGCCTTTTTGAGGGGGTCATTTGCATGTAAGATTGTTTTCCATCCCTTTACTTTCAGTCTGTGCTTGTCTTTAGACTTCAAATGTGTTTTCTGGTGGCAGGAGAATGCTGGGTTTTGTTTTTTGATCCAGTCTGCTACTCTGTGTCTTTTAACTGGTGAGTTTAGATCATTAATATTTACAGTGGTTATTGATACTTGAGAGTATGAAGTTGCCATTTTAGTGGTCATTTCCAAGTTCTATTTACTTCCTTGCTTTGTTTTACCTGTTTATTTTTCTGTTGGTTTTGGTCATAAGACTTCTTCTAAGAGTTCCTGGACTAGAACTTTAGTAGTATTGACATTTCTGAAGCCTTTGCTTGTCTGAGAAGATTCTTATTTTCTCTTCATAAAGGAAGGAAATCTTTACAGGGTATTGTATTCTTGGCTGGCATTTTTTGTCTTGGAGTTTTTTAATAAGTGGCTCCAGTCTCTCCCTACCTGAAGTATCTCCTCAGAGAAATATGAAGTCAGTCTAATCAGTTTTCCTTTGTATATTCTGTCTCACTTTTCTAGTCAATTCCATTATTCTTTCTTTATCTTTGACTCTTTGAAGCTTTACAGTGATATGTCATACCATGGTTTTCCTTTCATTAAGTTAGTTTTGTATCCTTCTGACTTCTTGTATGTCAATTTTCATTTCTTTCTTCAGGTTTAGGAAGTTCTCCATTATTTCCTTAAATATCTTTTTCAGTCCCAATGACTCTCTCTTCTCTTTCTGGGATTCTAAATTATTCTAATATTTCTTTTCTTCTAGGTATCTGAAAGATCTCTAAGTTTTTCTTCTGTTTTCTTCCTTTTTATTTCTCTTTTTCATTCTTGGTCCTATCTATTTTGGTATCTTTGAGGGTGCTGATTCATTCTGCTATTTCATATAATCTGTTTTCATGAATTTTCCCTGAATTTTTCAGCTCCTCTGTTGTTCTTTTTATATTCTGGATCTCTTTCTGTTTCTTTTTTAAGGATTCAATCTCGTTTTTCAGTTCATCAGCTTTGTTACTTATTGGTACATTCTTTTTTATATTTTCTACTTCTCTTAACTTTTTGAATGCTTCTGTCATGCTGAGTTTGCTTTCTCCTCTTAACTCTTTGAATGCTTTGTTCTTTCTGAGTTTGAATTCTTTAACAGATCAGTCCTTTCTTCTATATCATCTTTAGTGGGTTCTGAAGCTTGTCTTGTTTCCCGTAAAGCTTACTTGAGTTTTTGCATTTTCCTTCCTTCTTGTGGTTTGATTTCAGGCTTGTTCTATGTTTTGGGATACTGTAACAGTTGTATTGGTTGGAGTGGTTGTTGAGAGGCTTGTACCAGTTCCTGGAAGATTCTGTCTTATGCTTGAGTTGCTTAGTTATGCTCATGGCTACCAACTGGCTATTGCAGAGATTGCTGTGTTCTTGCAATCTAAGGAAGCAATTGACCAGTGAGTTTGCTGGTGGAACTCTCTTCTTATGACTATGTGATTCTTCCCTCAGACTATGGAGGAAAAATCCACTCTCCTGGAGTTTGTAAAGTATTGCTAAACCTCTGCTGAGGTTCTGGACCTGGATTATGCTGGCTTCCTCTTATCCTTGTGGTGTACATGATCTCTGACATCCTCCCTGCAGTGTCCAATCGCTGTATCCAATGCAGGGAGCCTGGCACATGGAGAAGGTGGTTGGAACCTCCATTGCCAGGTTCCTCTTCACCTGGATCCTGAGTTCTAGGTCTGGTAACCTGCCTTCGGTGTTCAATTGCTGAGGAACACAGCCCAGCGGGTCAGCCAGCAAACCAGCCATGCAGAATTGATCTGGATTCTGTGCTCAAGGCTCTTCTCTCACCCAGGGCATGGAGGACTGACGCTGTTGGGGCTTCCAACCTCCCTGGGGTGTCTGCTCATGTACCTTGCAATTCGGGGTCCCTGTGCATGGAGAAGGCACTGGGACCAGCTGTTGCCAGCTCCCCTTTCAACTTGGACACCTGGCATCAGGTCTGGAGACCTATCTTCATTGCTCATTTGCAGGGGCACACAGCCCAGAGGACAAGGGGGAGTTTGCCTGAGTTCAGCATTCAGTGCTCTTCCCTCAACCCAGGGGCATTTTAAAATAATTTGACTATATCTGGCTAATTTGTTAACTGTTATGAAGACTCTTGATGTAATCATTGTAAGAATTCGTATAGTGTTAAATATAAATGTAAGGCATTGTTATTGATATTGATTACAACAGCTTGGAGAAATGTAATTTTTATAATACAGCTATCATGTTTTACAATATACCAAATAAACTAGCAAAACCTCAAATTTCAAGTCACAAATGTTCAAAAAAAGCATATATAAAATAAGCAAATTCATATTCATCTTTCCTAAATGTAATAGACCCTAATTTTAAGATTTTCCTGTAAAAGCTGCTTTTATCCTCCTGTATATCACATATCACACAAAGAAAGGTCACCTTGTCTCATACCTGTCATCATTTATCCCGTAGGGAAAAAGACCTCTTTCGTTTCCTCCACCCCCAAATTTGCAAAGATAAAATGGTATATAATGGAGTAATTTGTAGAGTATAGAATTAGTGATTCTATTCTTTTCTCTTTTTGAATTAGTTCAAAATGATCCTATGAATGGCATATAAGTCCAGAAAAATGCAGATATTCTTTTTGGTGAAGTACTGTCAATAGAAAATGAATGATCTAATCTAAGGAAAATAGGAAAGAAAACAAAAGCCTGTTATTCTTGTATCATCCAAATACAAACTATATCTTTGAAACATTACTGAATAGCATTTCTATAATATTCAAGTGCCCATCTTTCAGGCCTATATTTGCCCTAGAATACAAATATTGAAATAAGGATTTAAAAAAATGTTCTAATGACATCATAAACTATAGATTATATACTTCTATAAATTCAAAATAGAAAATGCTCTGTTGAATTTGACTATTTTATCTGATTTAAGTTTTGTGAACTATGTTCAGTAATATATCACAATAAAAAATCCAGTAAAAAAAAAAAAAGGACTACTATATATGTTAAAGAAGGCCACATTTTATGATTCCATTTATATGAAATGTCTAGTAGAGGCAAATCTATAGATAAAGCAAATAGATTAGTGATCTCCCAAGAAAAATAAGGAGTGTGGGGTGAAATAGAATTTATTTGGGGATAAAGTAAATGATCTAAAATTGTGGTAATTGATACACAATTCTGTGAATATACTAAGAACCATTAACCTGTGACTTTAAATTGGTGAGTTGTATGGTACATGAGTTTTATCTCAATCAAACTGTTAAAAGATAAATAACATCTTTACCATAATTATGTCTCTCTTCATCTTACTAGTCTACAACAGGGAGTATGGAGGATACAACTCAAAGAATTTTCTGTCTCCTAATTTGCTTTTGACCTTGTCAAATGCCCCCCCCAGTAATATCTCTTTTATAAGTTTATGATTTATTATATAAAATGTAAAGCAGTTATTCCTTTACAGTTTATTGAAAACAATGTATACATTATTATACTTATAATGAAACATGATAAATTTTAAATGACCACTTTAAAATAGTCATCATTGAAATATAATCTAAGCCAAACAGATTCTAGAAATCTGACTGTAGATTCAAAACTATCGGAAGGAAGGGGTGGAAAGTGAGGAAGAAAGGGGAGAGGGAGCACAATGGACTGTGGTGGACACTTCTAGGTGTTGGGTGTGCTGTAATAAATATGCAAAGAGGTGTGAACCTATATATCTATATCATACAGTGTTGCAAGCTAATATTACCTTAATAAAAAGTAACCCAATAAAAGGTACATAAAAGAACAGATTGGACTTACAAAAAGAAGTAGGTTTTAACTTGTATTTACTTTTGACACACATCCTTAGTGATTAAAGAAAATATTTACCTAATTTCTATGTGGAACATTTTTTATTGCTCTAAACTGATCTAATCATTTTTTCTATTAACTTGTTTTGCAAGTTTATCAAATTTCTTTAGTCATTTATTTTCTCTAATTATTACCTTTAATGTCTGCATGTCTGCAGACATTATGTCTGCATACCAAAATCACATAGAAATTACAATTCTGTCCCAACTTTTTATAATTTTTATAAAGAACATTTTCTAATATTTTAAATTGAGATTTAGCTTACATATATAATATTATCTTAGCTTCAGCTATATAATATAGTGATTTGATTCACTGTGCTATCATCACCAATGGTTAAAATGGATTTATTTGTTCTTTATTTTAATTCATACTGTGTGAATCAACTCACTCTTCTATCAACTTTGACAACTAGAAAGCCCATAATTTTAACATGTACTCTTTAGGTTTTTCAAAGTTGGTTTCCCTATTGTAACTACATTTAACCTTTGACTAAAGATTGACAAGACTTTAGACCAATATTTGTTACATTACATAAAAAAACATGCACTATTTTTTTTTACTGTGTATTGGATGTGACTTATTCAAATCAAATTTTCCCCTTATCTTACTGAACCTAGTACAATTACTGTATTATAACCAACACTCAATAAACGTTTGCTAAATGTTTATTCCCTAAGTCACTGGATACTTTTAAATGCTATCTGGGTATATGTTTTAAATATTAAACTAATCCCTGTAGCCAATGATTGTTACTTAGTCTGAAAATAATGACCCCCAGATTTCTCGAGTTTTCTGTAATTGAATAAAGGTGTACATGTCCTATAATAAAAATCAGTACTATATCAGTTTGGGGCATTTACTATTTATTTCTCTATCATAGTTTTGGTTATTTTGCCAAGAGATGCTACCTAACACCAACTATTTTTTTTTTACTTCAAGGGTGGATTTAGTGGCAAACTAATTCATAGTTAAAGTGGACACCATTAAAATGGCAAAAAATGATTGGTATGCTAACTTTGTAATGCAGAGTAAGCTTTCCAGCAACTTCAGAGTCCCTGAGTATGGAAAGAAAGGGAGAGGAAATGTAAATACTTCAACAAAATCTAACTCTTGTCAAGCTACAAAAAGGATATGTTGGAAAACTTGATATTTTTAAATTAAGAACAATAGATGGACTATTAAATAGTAATAAAAATGAAAGAATAGAGTCATCAGAAAATTTAATGTAAAAACGCAAGAAGGAAATTCAAAACTAGTTTTTGAAAAATATTTTTTATAGTTTTTTGAAAAACAAGCTGGTTCAAATGGGGGAAGTCACTTGTACTGAAATATCACAGAACTAACACAACTGTCAACTACTTTGAGAATTTATGTCACTTTTAAACAGATTGATATTTGAGTTGGATTTTTGTTCTGCAATTAAAAATTATAATTGCCAAAAAATATTTCAGCAATACATGAAGTGTTTTAATTCAATAAGGCTTAATTTTAAATAAAATTTCAAATCTATTAAACAATGTCTTATTAAAAGTGATGGTACATCAATAAATTAGCAATATCAGAATATTTTACTTGAATTTTTGTTTCTTTATATATGTACTCAAGGAAGAACAAAAAGAAATGGGAATATCATCCAAAGCTGCTAAATATATGAGTAAAGCTGAAATCTTTTATAAGCATCACCTAATCAATGTTCCTCAAACTATCTGTGGTAAAAGAACAGTTAAGTCTCCAAACCTTTTATTTGTTCCAGATCTAAGATTTATAAAGCACAATAAAATAACTAGGAAATTGGAAGACGAATAATAGAGATATCAATACCCACATTGTTTTCATTCAGTTGACATAAAATTGCTCTATCAAGTTGCCATAAAATTTTGTAAAAAAAATTCTTTCAAATTTTATACTTTAGATGTAGCAGATCTATAATAACAGAATAGCATTGTATTGTCTGGAACCTCACTCTGAGAAATCACTTATTAAAATTCATACATACATACATACATGCATGCATACATACATGCATACATACATACTTTGAGTGAAAGCACCATAAATAAAAATTAACTCAAAATGGAATAAAGACTTGTATGTAAGACCTGAAGCCATTAAATATTTTGAAAGAAACATAGGCAAAATACTCCATAATATTGGCTTCAGTGATGTCTCTGCAGATTCATCTGCAATGGCAAAGGAATAAAATAAACAAATAGGATTACATCAAAATACAAAGGTTCTGCAGAAAAAAATAAACTATCACTAAAACAGAAATAACCCCTAACAAGATGAGAGAAGATAGTTGCACATCATGGATTCAACAAAATGCAATATAGAAGATCTACAAAGAACACATACAACTCAACAAAAAGAAAACCAACAACCCAATCAAAAAATAGAGAAGAGCTAAATGAGTACTTCTTCAAAGTAGATAGTCAGGTAAAAAAAAATAAGGCAGAAGGGAGTGGGGAGAGGGGAGAAGGGAGAGGGGATGAAAGTATGGAGATAAAGGAGCCTATATACACTGTTGATGGAAATGTAGACTCCTCAATACTGTATGGAAGTTACTCAAAACATTAAAAATGATCCACCATATATATATATATATATATTTCCATATCTCCATCAGCATTTTCACTTGTTGGTGTATATCCTAGGAATATAAAAACACTGATTTTTAAGATATATATGAATCCTGTGTTAACAGCAGCATTATAGATGATTAATTTAATATCTTTACCATGACATTGTTGTGGTAAAAATGCAAAAATATTTAAAAATTGCTTATCTCCATTATTGATATTCCCATCACTTATACTTCATAAAAATATATGTATATTTTATTCATTAGTCATAAGACTATTTCCTCAGTCACTGTCTTTTGGTTTGCTTAATGTTGTTGTTGGGGAAAAAAAAGACAGAGTGTAAACATTTGGTACAAGCTCAAATTGAAGCTTCTGAATAATGAAAGAAACAATAACCCAAACAGAGACACAATACAATTGGAAGAAAGAATTTACACACCAAGCATCTGACAAAGGACTGATATCAAAGATCTACAAAGAATTTACAGAACTCAAAAAAAAAGATCAGAAACAAGTGTTGGGTAAGATGTGGATAAGAAAACAACCCTGGTAACTATTAGTATGAAGACAGACTGATTTAGTACTTATTATATAGAGTATGGTGGTTTCTCAAAATATTAAAGATCTATCTATATACAATTCAGTGATCTTACTCCTAGGTATCTACCTAAAGAATGGAAAAAATACTAATTCAAATGGTCATATGCACTCCTATGTTCATTGAAGTACTGTCTATAATAGCCAAATTATGGAAACAACCTATATGCCCAGGGATAGAAGAGCAATTAAAACTATATAGTATGTGTACACAATCGAATACCATTCAACTATTTTTAAGAAAGACGAATCCTTGATTATTTATAAGAGCATGTGTGGAACTGAATGGGGTTATGACAAACGATATAAGTCAAAATCATTCAGATACTAACTATGGTTTCACTCATATGTGGAAATAATACCAAGGAATAAACAAAACTAAATGAAAGCATGTCCTAGAAACTTGACTGTATGCTTGAGGCTACTAGAGATATAGGGTAGGAGATGGGGAGGGAGCAAAAGGGAGAGTACTCCTAATGGTCTATGGTATAGGATTTATGGGTGAATTGGTGACAGTTTAGGTATGATAACACACATATAAACAGCTGTTAAACTGTATCTCTGATTCATATAATTTTGTGAGCCAATGTTACCTCAGTGAAACAAAGAAAATATAGCTTTAAGACTTTATACACACCGTTTACATATGTCAAGCGATTTTAAGCACATACAAACTTCTTTTGATGACTGAGTAGTATTCCATTATGTATATATCCTTTTGTCTACTTGGGGGCATTTAAGTTGTTTCCATATCTTGGCTATTGTAAATAGTGTTGCAGTAAATATAGGAGTGCAGGTTTCCTTTCAAATTAGCATTTTTGTGTTCTTTGTGTAGATTTCTAGGACTGGATCCACTGGTCATATGGTATATCCATTTTTTGTGATTTGAGGATCATCCACATTGCCTTCCATAGCAGCTGGACCAGCTAATATTCCCACAAGCAGTGCCAGCATTTGTTGTTGCTAGTGTTTTATTTTATTTTTTTAATATGGACAATTCTCATGCCATTTGTGTCAACATGGTTGTAATTACAAGGACTTATGCTCAGTGAAATAAGTCAGAAGGAAAATGATAAATATTGGGTGATTTCACTTAGACATGGAATACTGACAAAAAACAAAACAAAAAGGTGAACAGGAAAGAGCTAAAACTTGCAAGCTGACCATAGATTTGAGATATACAGCAGGGGAGGTGGAGCTAGAGGGGACAAAAGAGGGGAGTCAAAAGCACAAGAGACTGTGGTGATGGATCATGGGTGATGTGGTAATGGAAGAACTATGGGGACAACACCTGAGGGGAGAAATCAAATACTATAAAAAAATGAACAATGATAAAATAAATAAATTCACTTAAAATAAGAAATTAAGGACAAATTATATTATTTTGATGACCATTAACTGTTATCAATTAGTGATTAAAAGGGGTATGATGCTGGAATTTTTATACTATAAGAACCATTAATTATACCTTAAATATACATATATGCATAATAGCATCCAAAGACTATATTCATTCTACATTTACTGAATGGACCTGAATCCATTTTTTGAGATACCAAAGAAAGTAAAAGGTCATTATAAATGTTTCTTTTAGATTTATACCTCAGTAGAATAGTGTTCTATTCTGAAAGTTGAAAGACTGAATAAATAAAACTGAAAATGTTACCAGGCATTGGTTCATATTCCCATTAATACAACATACTAATAAGAATTTTTAACTTTTTAAGTTCATTTTCTGAAAATACTAAACTGATATTCAAAAGAATTGATGGAAATGACTAAAAATGGTCCAGTCTTTGTTAATTTTGTTAAATATTTACATTAACAATGGATTGCATTTCAGAGGGTTAGGGCAACATCAAGGAAAAATGCAAAAATCATGAGGAAATGTGATCAGGTAGAACTTAATAAATACATTTAAACCTTAAAAATTTGTTTGACCCAGGGGAATATCTACCTCAATATATTAAACTTCTATAAAGATTTGAGTAGTTTTCACAACGATAAAGAATTAGAAATTTCTATATATCCAATAAGGAAAACTTATTTGCATCAATGTCACAATAAAATCTAAGTTCTGAAGTTTGGTTTGAAAGATCAGGAAAATTGAAATCTAGCAAAAATGATAGAGATAAATCTTTCCTCATCAAAAAACAAGAGACAGAACAATCATTAAATTATCTATACGACTAGTCTAAGAAGAGGAAGTAAAAAATTGAACTGATTATTGACAATTATTATCAAAGATATTTAGTAAAATGAGTATTAATAGAGATGAAAGATTTAATGTTTTTTTAACTCATAAGATTATATTGAGAAAATAAAATGGAATGAATCATAACATCGAACAGTATATTAATCCTATGTCAAAATATATAATCCAGTCAACATATGAGACCCTTAATGGTACCATTTTGAGGGCTGGAAGTGTTTCATATTGTCAGTCGGTGACACGGATGAATGGAGGGCTGGTCTACCCTTCTTGGTGATACAGGACGGAGTCATTATTGTCTTGGTGCGCAGGGTCTGAGAAGAAACCTGTGAGAAGAAATGGGAAGCTTGAAAAGAGCACAAAAAACGAAAGTAGCCCAGAATGGCAGAGAGATTGTGGGGCACTGGAAGGGCAGGCTGGTAGAGAGGCAGGGAACAGTCAGATATGTAACTGGCAGAAGAGTAGCTGGTGTGCACTTGGATGCCAAAAGAATGTTGTGCTGCGGATGACTGGGGGCTGCTGAAGGTAGGCCCCTTGAGTGTGACAAGGAGTAACAGCACCGGAGGAAGAGGCACACAGAGAAGTAAAGATTAAAAAAAAAGAGTTTGTCTTGTTGGAAAATGCATTTTGCATCAGTATTTGTTGAAGAAGTTTGAAGAAGCTGAACAGCTCAGAACACTAGAGAGATAAGAGTCAAAAAGACTTGAAAAAGTTGGAATCTGTGTCTGCTGAAAAGCTGGACATTATGGGACTCCTGTTTCAGATTTGTAGGGGCTAAAGGGCCTCATCTTTGGCATGAGTTTTTGGGTCCTTTGGGACTAAAGGGGTGAATGGGATAAGATAACTGAGCACTTGTGGCATTAAGGATCTTTTGTTTCCCTTGTTAATAATTTCTTAATAAATCTTGTTTAAATTGCATTATGATTTGCAATCTCAGGCACTGCATAGGTGGGAAGAGCTTGGAGGGAGGCAGAAGTCAGATTTTAAACGTGTCACTTAGTTTTCTTTTGCTTGTTGCTTGGAGGCTTTGCCCTATTTTCATTATTGGTAAGGTAAGTATTATTTTGATAAGAAAGAAGGAAGAAATTCTCATTTCACACACTACCCTAACACATAAATACACATTTATTTAATAAAATGTCTTTAGTTTTTGTTTTCATATTCCATAAAAATTATAGAAATACTAGAAATATATATATATATGAGAAAAATATATATGAGAAACAGGTGTAGAAGAGATAGTATTTTAGAATAATTTTTCTGCTTCGTAAAGTAGCTTTAAGTTCCTCTAAGTTCTTTGAGTAACAAGAAATATGAAGGAAATGGAAATTGACATACTAGTAAAGTTTTGTTGTTTTGTGATGCAAGACATAAAATAAAACTTTAACAACCTAGATCATGAACAGTATAAGTGCTAAACAGGTTGCTTACAAATACCCTTTATTTACAAATAAAGAACAAGGGGTCTTATTTGCATAAGACTCTGTAATTACCTTGAGGTTTAAGGGCACCTATGGGTAGATGAACCAGTTTGAGAAAAAAAAAATGCAAAATCTTAAATAGCTTCAAATTATTATTTCAAATATTTTGAAAACTTACTCATAGATGCAAGTAGGCAAGCATATTTTTAAAATACAGTATAAAGTATATACATAGTCATAATTATATATTCAGCTATAAATCCAAGTTTATCTATAACAAACACACACACCTACACATGCTTGTTATTTTCATTTTTGCATTTCTATACTTCAGAGATTTATCCATGTGCTGAATCAGAAGTGTCAAAGCATAGTAATAAAAGCTATTCATGAGCAGCCTAATTACCATCTCTGGCTGTGTCCCGAAACTTAAGTAAGATGTAACAAAGGCTCATTATTTAATCCTATTAGCACTCGTGCCCATCCCCAGGGTTCTTTTTGCAGCAAGGGTCTTTTTGCCCAGCCTATTTCTATCAGTGCCAATTGAGCTTTGCTGTGAGAATGTCACTTCAATTATCTTTATGTAGACTATCACAAGCTAGACCAAAACTTTATCTCAAGACCTTTCCCCCTATCTAATATTTTGCTTATGGTTAGTAGCATCACAATTATTTCGGCCTATCATTTTTATAAATTACAAAATTATCTTGGATTTCTCCCTGGTCTTAACACTTTACAAATCATCAATACCAAATATTTTATGTTCTTTAACCTCAGATTCACAGGAATTTCACACAGTTTTGTTTGTTCCCTTCCATCTTCTCAGATTAATTCTTCTCAAAGTCATCAAAACTTCTGTCAAGATCTTGGATGCTAATATTCTATATATGACTCTTTTCTTAATCTTCTTTTTATTATTATTAACTTTTGCACCTGGTAAACTCACCAAGGCATGCAGACTTCAACAACTCTAATATTCTGAATTCCAAATTCTATCTCCAATACCTACCTCCTCTTGAGTCACAAACTCACTTAAAAATACCCTATATCTCCTACTCAAGAATCTCCCCCTCATTTCTTAACTCAACTGTTGACTTATCTACTCAGTCTGTATTCCCAACTCATTCCTTTCTTTCATTCTCTTGTGCATATAATTCCTATAAAATGTTATGCTTTTAAATTTTGTATCAGGAATGCACCTGTCATTGAGTCATTCTGCATCTCCACTGTCACTGACACTATCTCACTTGAGACCTAATTTACACTAAAGTGGGACAGTTACAATTGCATTTTTAATTGGTCTTTTACCACCTGTAAGTGACCTTTCACATATTCTCCAGAATTGCGTTTCTGAGAGTGAAATATGATTTTATCACCTACTTACGCAAAATTGTTGGATTCACTCATTGATTTATCTTTACGTGTAAATTATGAATTGCTTCAAAAGACCTTAAAAGTATTTTATAACACTGTATCTCACCATATCTACAACACAGTTTTAATCCAGCAATACTATCCTCTTAGAAGAAAACCTTTTTCTTGACCATCTTTCTAAAAAAAATTTTACAGTTTTACGTTGTAAGTAAAACATTTTTCTACTCATTCTTAAGCTCAAATTTCAATTCTTATATGAATGTTTCTGTTGCTGTCCTAGGCAGAATAATCACTTCATCTTTTGTCAATCTGTAGTAAAATGTTTCATGCTGTATCGTATAGACACATTATATAAAATTTAAAATAAAACTTAGAAAGAAATTTACTCTTGGATATAAGGTTTATAGTATCAGAAGCTAGCACTTGCTAGTGATGTGAAATATATGCATATATAAATTAAAAAATGAAGATAAATGTAATATTTATAAAAATATTTCAAGAAAATACTGTAATCAAGATTTTCTATTATAAATGGTTTCCAGAAATGTGAATATCAATTTACTGTCTTAATTTGAGGGAACTATTAGTTTTCACAGTTTCACATTTGATACTGGATCAACTATAAGAATGAAAAAAAGCAATTAAAGGGAAATACTTAAAAAGAGTGACTAAGAAGATATATAACTGACTAATGAGCACATAAAATAAGCTCAAGGACCATAGTCATTGTGGACATGCAAAACAAAACCATCTCTATGGATATAACTCTGGATTTGCTGGGAAATCTGGGATTTTTAAAAGACCAACATATCAAGTTTGGGGATGATGTGGAGCAACTGGAACACTCATATACTGCTGGTAGAAATGTAAAATGGTAGAAATGTTCACAATTTTTCAGTACATATACATATATGTACCGATTTGTTTGTATGTATTATTTAGCATGTATTTATCAATGACTCTATTCCTTTTATTATTTACTCAATATAGAAAAAGAGAAATACAGAATGTTCTCATTTATATGAGGGATACAGGGGCAACAAACAACCAAAAGGAGAAGAAAAATTTAACACTGCCAAAAAAATGGAAGCATAGTGCAAGAGAAGGGAAAGAGAGTAAAATCGGGCACAAGAAATTAAGATGGGTCATGGATGATAAGGTGATGGGAGAACTTTGGGGTAGACAATGCTGTGCTTTATATGTGTGTGTGCAGTCAATATAAATAATAAATAAATAAATAAATAAATAAATAAATAAATAAATAAGCACCTTAAAAATTGATAAATAGGTACTCAATAAGATTTGTATATGGTTGCTTATGGCACTTTTATTAGTAGTAGAAAAAGATTGTTAAACACCACAATAAAGATCAATGACTAAATGACTAGAGGAAATGTAGTCTATCTCTACAATTAAATATTCAGCAATCAAGAGACCAACTACTAATACTTACAAAAATATTGAATAATCACATTAACATTTTGTTGCAAAAAAAAGTCAGATATAAAATTCTATATACTATGTAAATTCTCTTAAATGAAATTTTATGAAAAAAAGTAAACACATAATGACAAAACTCAAGGTTACCGTAGCAAGGCATGAGATTTGAGAGAAGATATTGACTATAATCGAGCACAAGAGAACACTTTGGTATGATGAAAAGGTGATGTTACATGATTTGCTATATGGTTGTATACAATCACAAAATCTAGTGAATGTATGATTAAAATTAACTCTATCATATATAAATTATACCTCATTTGAAAAAATTTTTTTAAAGTTGGGATGGAAAGACATATAATACCTAGTGTTTTTTAACACCTCATCTATTCTAGACATAATGCCAGATATTCTGTTTAGAATGTCATATCCGTAATAGCAAGGCAAAAGTGATATAAAATTACATTCTTATTTTATAGGCAAATTATGGAGAACTTAATTACCTAAACTTAATTTCACCGTTCATAAGCATTTGAGACAAAATGTGAACCCAGATTTGTGTGCCACCAAAGTTCATGTTCTTAATATTTTGTAGCAACTTTCTCAATACATATTAAGAACAATAAAATATATTTTATCAGCTCAAGTAAATCAAGAAATGCCAAAGTAACAAAGTGTTGTATAATAAAGTAAATTTTATGAAATTATAGAAAGCTCAACTCTGTATCCTTTTATCCAATTTAATGAAATTTATGAACAATTTATATAATGCCAGTTTCCCATACTATTCAATTAACTTGTTTCATAAAAGGACATTTCCACAAAGCCTCTAGTTATCCTTATATTTGTTTGTATTGTACAGCATAATATAGATCTTTAATAAATGTTGAAGAGCAGTACTGCAATAGCAATGGAGACTAAGGATAAATAGAAGAAAATGTTTCCAGTAAATGAAGACATTTTTAAGATAGATGATGAATAAAACTGGCAAACAATTTAATTCATTTTCTTATTAAGTATTTAGATAAAAATGAATTAAAAATTTAGGTAATTGAGCAGAAATTAAATCTCTTACATAAACAGTCATTAGCATAAAGGTAATACCCTTGGAATATCTGAACTTGCATAAATGAAATAATCCTGGTTGCATATTCATTGGGTATTAGGAAAATAGAATTACATATTTATTCAACCATTTGTCCTCATTTAATAACATTCTAGAAGAAATTAAAATGTGATGGTCTCAAAGCAGAATCTCAATAAAAATGATAGGAGAATTGACAGTTTCTTTCTGCCTCCTCTGCCATTCTAATCACCTCCTTATTCCTGTTTCACAAATTTCAAGGAAAGAGAATTTGCAAGCTATTCACAAGATGTTAATAATGAATGAGATATGAGAGAATAACAAAGTACAGAGGTAGGGCTACAAGATCTCATAGTATCTCAAGGAACTATGTAGACCATCATAAAACGTGAATAACTTGCCTGGATAATGTGCCCACATTTAAAGAGATAGACTTTCCACACACATAATGCACACACCACATACACAGACAAGTTCACATTTCCCTATCCATTAATCTTTCAAAATAGAGTAAGAATATTCCCATTTGTAGGTTATTGTAAATAATGCTTCAGTGAACATGGTGTACAGACATCTTTTTTGTGACAGTGATTTTGTTTCCTTCAGATAAATACTTAGGTATGGAAATGATGGATCATAACATAACATAATCTTTTTAAATTTTTTGAGGAACCTCCATACTATTTTTTTCATAGTGGCTATACCAATTTACATTCCTATCAGCAGTATATAAGTCTTCCCTTTTTTCCACATCTTCACCAGCATTTTGTTATCTCTTGTCTAAGGATAAACATTTTAACAGGTGTGAGGTGAAATCTCATTGTGATTCTGATTTGTATTTCCCTGATGATTTGTGATTCTGAGCACCTTTTCACACAACTGTTGATCATTTGTATGTGTTTGAAAATAAGTCTGTTCAAGGACTATATCTTAAGATTTATTTTCCCTACATCATTGTTGAGAACAATGTGGGTTGCATATGGGATTACAATGCATACTTACAGATTGCTGTTTTTTTTTTAATTGGGTTGGACTTGTTTAATTATGCTAACTCTTCCAGTAATAGTCTTAAGCACAACTTCATAACTGATTTTAAAAATACTTACTATGTATGTGTACACAATTAGAAAAATCAAATAAGTACATTAATAAATCAATATGAAGTTTAATGAAAATATATGGGCATGCTATTTATTCAGGAATGAATCACTTTGCTTTTTTCCTGTGATTAATGCAAAATTCTATTCTAGAATTCTACATAATGTGACTCAGTTCTTCTGTCAATAGGCAACTGTTCTTTTATAGAAGAAAACTACATCCCTGTCAATGACTGAGTATTGCATTGCCCACATGTAAGAAATGGTTTAGAACTTCAGAAACTTGGGAAATGGTTCTTGTAGTAGCTTTTTCACAGGATACAGAATTTCTCTTTGTTCATATTCCTCTTTAAGACATTTCAAATTACATTCTTTACATAAAAATTATGTCAATTTCTGGAATCAGAGATGGTCAATCAAGTTTCAAAAATAGTCACTTAGCATGTTTAACTAACAAAGAAGGTTTCTTTCATGTTACTTTAAGTGAAAGAAAACATCTAAAATTCTGGCATGTGTGTTCCTGTCACAGTGCAGTATGTGACATTGATCTGATTCACATTAAAGGAAGTTGGCAGAAATAGCTACCAGGAACCATCAGGAACAAATGTTCTAAGACAAACTCGTTTCTACATTAGTGCCACAATTATCATGCAGAGAGATCAGCTGGGATCTCTACTGGATGAAAAGGCAAAAGGGACAGGATTGTGTCTTAATATAGACCAATAATAAGAAAAGTAGTAAGATAGTGTATAAATTCACAGTTTTGACTTCTCTAGATCAGTTATAACAACAATACTTACCCATATATATATATATAACTGTCAAGAAGAAAAAAAAAAACACCAGGAATTGTACTATAGCTGTGAAAAAAAAAAAGGACATTATTTCCTCTACTCACAAAGCTTTTGAAGAGTGCTATATCCTCAGGCTTCCCTGTGTTTTTTGCAAGGTTGAGCAAGTTTTCCCTAACAGCAGCAAGTTTTTTCATGAGCCACTAGATGCTAAATTGTGGGCAGCTTCTTATAACTACCCAGGTCACACAGGGCTGGCTGTGTGCTGGGTCAACAGGTAAGGTCATGTTCAGCTCAGTGAATGGTTTGAAGGGAATGTCATAAATCAAGAGTTCTGGGGCCATCTGCCAGAGCTAATCTGATCTCTTCTACTTCTATTCCTCTTCAGGTACAGATTAAACTGAGACAAGTTGTAGATTCCCAAAATATCAAAGGTCCTTATAATCACTCTTTCATTTTAACCTCATTTTCCTAGTGGCTGGCAAAGTCTCCTTTAAACTCTTTTCACTTTACTAAGTCAACCCAGCTTTTAAATTGAGAAAGGAAGAGTCAATACTTTGTATCCTTGATCATGTACTTAGGAGACTGAGTTTGTGATAAGTATTTCAGATGTTTTTTCTGAACCACTTCTTCCCTAAAATCTTTAGTAAAAGAGGATAATCGCTTCAAAAACATATCACTTACCATATTCATTCAGATTATTCATGAAATATTGAAAGATTACATCCTGGCTATTGTGCTAGTAACACTAAATATTAAATTACAAATCAACAACTCCAAATCTTATCTGTTCCTGATTTTCCAGGGAAAAATCTTTGGAGATTATTTTCACAATTAATAAAGGACTAGAGAAGGTCACAGATCATTCAACATACATCTATGGGAACATTAAAAATATTTTCAGTCTTTAGAAAGTCTGACACCTTAGAATGTATTGAGTAAGAGAAAGTTTGTGGAAATCTATTTCATTTCCCATGAGCACTATTTACTCTCACTATGCCATTGTTACATAGTCTTTGAAAATACAAACATAATCTTTTAAAATTGTAAAGTGCATCCAGCATATGACAACAAGTACTATAGCTTTGGTTGGACAAGTTTTGTATTTCAGTAGAAAGAATCCAATAACAGGTAAAATTTTTATTTCCCTCACAACAGTAAGGATATTACAAAGATAACAACCAAGTATAACAGAAAGTCTGCCAATACTTTATGGCCTAAATGTGTATTCATTTTCCTTTACCTATAAAAAATGTCAACCTTATTTATGCACTACTCCAAACATGCTGTTTTAGTTCCCCTATACATATTATAAAACTTTTTGCAATCTTTTGAGTTTAGAAGACACATCAAAAACTGGGGATCTATAGATATATTAATAAAATCACACTAAAATATACGTGTATAAGGAAGTTCATTGTAGCATTGTTCAATCTTATATAAGAATAGATATCACCCATAGTTTCACTAACAGTAGAATAATTTTGATATTATTTAAGTGCAAATCTGTATATACTGATATGGGATACTTTCTAAGATTTATGACATCTTGGATTAAACATTCTGTAACATTATATATATTCAATTATTCAAAGAATATTAACAATAACTTTGATGGAAACTTGTAGCTCTGAGTTTGTACTGGTAGAAAAAACATTGGCATGAATATATCAGGAATTAAATTTAAACTATTCTCATTATAATTTGTACATTAAACGATTAATAATTCATATTCTTAAAGACAAAAGTTGTCACTCAGTAGTCTTATTAGACCTGAAATTCACTATACTAGATAATTTAAATAAACCTGGAAGCTATAAATAGTTAAATTTCCTTGGATTTCTTGAACAACAGACAGCTTTTCAACAGTTTTTGAAAACTAGCTACTAGCTAGGTAGAAAAGATGGAGCAGATTTCATCCTGACTCAGCATTGCTAAGAGCTAAACTCTCTGTCAAAAGGAATTCTTTGGAGACTAGGGCTTCAAAACTGAGATTTTAAGTGTGCACTAATGACCTGATAATTGTCTTAATGACTTTCCAATGGAGTGTGAAATTCTCTGTTAATGTGTCAACAAGTGTAAAATATTTTATAAGAACAGTTTTATTATGAGGCTGTGTATCTGCTGGTATATTCTACTCATACTACTTGTTGTCCATTTAGCAAATGTTTCTGGTTACATTTTGTTTGCCCTCTCTCTTTCTTCTCTCTTTTTTTTTTTTTTGGATAAAAAATTTCAACTTGAGTGATATGCTATGGAGCAATTGGGATCAATAAAGAAATAGTAAAATATTTAATATTGCACAGAAAAAAATCTGAGATAATAAATCAGTCAATTCCATACTTATGCTCCTCAAAAAGGTGAGGGTTTGTTTATTTTCATGTCTAAAAATTTTTGGCAATTTATTTAAAAAAATAAACAAAAATCACTCAATTATGAACAACTAATCCACAACAAAGGAGGACAAGGAAAGCCTCTAAATACATTAGGACAAGGAAAGCCTCTTTAATAAATAGTGCTGGGAAAACTGGACTGCCACATGCACGAAGAATGCCATTAGAGCACCATACATGAAAATGGATAAAAGACTTGAACATAAGACCTAAAACCATATGATACATAGAAGAAAACATAAGCAAAATAGTCCGTGATAGAAACATCAAAAACATTTTTGCTCACTCACCCCCAACATTACAGAAAACAAAACAGAATGTTAAAAATCTGGGACTATATCAAACTAAAATTCTGAACAGCAAAACAGAGGGTAACCAAAATGAAGGGACAAAATAAATGGCAGAAAATATTTCCACTACCACTGTACATCAACCACAGCTGCCCAGCCACCAGACAGATACATCTACAAATTGACAAGATCTCCAAGCAGTCATTCTACCAAATCCAGTGCTACAGGGTCATCATGGGCATATCAAAACTGAAGAACTATGGGAGAGAAGAAAATCACAAATGATCAAAGGAATGTTCCAGGGAATAATACACCACAGAAAGTCAGTCTACTGAAATCAACAGCATGGGCATGGAAGAATATTTCAACCTGATGGAAAAAGAATTCAAAGTCACCCTAAGGAAAACATTGAAAGATATAAGAGAAAAGGTAGGGAAGTAAAAGAACAATATGCAGAACACAATCAACAAACTAAAGAATGAAAGTGAAACTGTTAAGAAAAAAAAAGCACAGAGTAACTTAAGAAATTTAAGAAGGAAAAGAGGAAATGGAAGAATGTATCAGTACTCTTCAAGACTCAGAGGTAAAAAGAATACAAAAAGAAAAGGTTGGAGAGTTGCAAAGGAAGAAGGATGAAAAACAAAACAAAACAAAACAAAAAAACACACCAAGAATTATCTGATGCCTCCGGAAAAGGAAACATTGGAATTATGGGAATACCAGAAGGAAAAGAAACAAAGGAACTGAGAAACTTTTCAATAAAATAATTGAAGAGAACTTCCCAAATGTGAAGCAAGAAAAAAAGTAGAGATATAGGAAGTGAGAAGACCAAATTACCACAATGAAAACAAAACTACTGTAAGACACATCATATTAAAACTTAAAAAAATCCAAGAAAAAGAGAACATACTGAAGATAGCAAAATGTATATGTATTAAGTGTTCATTAGACATCTCAGAAGAAATATTTCAAGCAAGAAGGAAATGTAGAAAAAAATTAAAAAAAAAAAACTCCAAGGAAAAAATAAGCCAGCCAAAGAGACTTTATCTGACAAAGTTCTCGTTTATCTATGAGGGAAAACAACGGACCTTCTCAGACAAACAAAACCTTCAGAAATTCATTTCTACTAAACACCCCCTTCAAGATATAGTACAAGAAATTTTAAAATTTAAGCCATCAGAGGAACACATAAGAACATAACAAGGTAATGCATAGAAGAACAAAAGAATAAACAAAATGATAAGTATGAACCACAACATATCCATAATCACCCTAAATGTGTGTATATATATATATATATATATATATATATATATATATACTTATTATATAGATAACTATTTCACATCTTTTTAATCCCTGGGGGCTCTCCCCTCCCTGACTGTTCCCTCCTTCACCCCCCACGCACAGGTTGTGAACTTCAGTTTGTTTTTCAGCTTATTTTGACTTTTCCTCCTGGCCTTTTGTTTGTTTTTCCTATGCCCCATATGTTAGTGAAACCATTTGAATTCTGGTTTTTTCTTTCCTACTTATTTATGATGATATGATTTCTTCTAGGTACATCTATGTTATAAAATCATCAAATTTGTCATTTTTAATTGATGAGTAATATTCCATTACATATATACACCACATGTTTATCATCCATTTGTCTCTTTTGTGATATGGGTTGCTCCCATGTCCTTGCAATGATAAATAATGATGTCAGAAACATCCAAGTACAAGTGTCCCTTTGTACCCACATTGAGATCTCCTTTGGGTATATTCCCAAAAGAGCAATAGCTGGATCGAATGATAGTTCCATTTTCATTAGTTTGAGGGTCCTCCACACTGCTTTCCATAGTGGTTGAACCAGTTTACATTCCCACCAGCAGTATAAGAGTGTTCCTTTCTCTCCACATCCCCACCAGCACTTGTGCTGCCTGTTTTTTTGTTTTGTTTTGTTTTTGTTTTTGTATGGGCCTTTCTTGCTAGTGTGAGGTGGTATCCCATTGTGGTTTTGATTTGCATTTCCCTGATTGCCAGTGACATTGAGCAGTTTTTCATGTTTGTTGGCCATTTGTATTTCCTCTTTGGAGAAGTATCGTTTAGTACCTCTCCCCATATTTTGACTGGGTTTCTTGCTTTGCTTTTGCTAAGTTGTGTGAGTTCCTTATGAATTTTTGTTATCAATCCCTTATCATTTTTGTGGAGGAGAAATTTTTTCTCCCATTCCGTTGGGTTTCTTTTTGTTTGTCTGTTGTCTTCTTTGCTGTACAGAGGCCTTTAGTTTGAAGTAGTCCCACCTGTCTACTCTTTTCTTCATTTTTTTGCTGGTTATAGATGTATCAAGAAATGGATTTCTGATTGTAACTCATAGAGGGTTTTGTACAAGTTTTCTTCCATGTATTTTATGGTTTCAGTTCTTACATCCAAGTCTTTTATCCATTTTGAGTTGATTTTTGTACATGGTTTTAGAGAGGTGTCGGTTCATTTTTTGGCATATCTTGATCTAGTTTTCCCAGCACCATTACTGAAGAGTCTGTCCTTGTTCCAGTGTAAGTTTTTCACTCCTTTGTCAAAGATTAGATGACTGTTTATGTGTGGTTTTATTTCAGGGCATTCAATTCTGTTCCATTGGTCAAATTGTCTCTCCCTGTACCAGTACCATGCTGTTTTGATTACTATTGCTTTGTAGTATAATTTGAAGTTTGTGATAATAATACCCCTTTCTCTTTTTTGTCAGGATGTTTCTTGATATTCAAGGTCTTTTATTATTCCATATGGATTTCAATTGTTTTTGTTCTATCTCTTTAAAAAATGTCATCAGATTTTTATAGGGATTGCTTTAAATGTGTAGATTGTTTTTGGTAGGGTGGCCATTTTGATGATGTTAATTCTCCCAATCCATGAGCAGGGAGTGTCTTTCCATTTCCTTATGTCTTCTATCTCTTTTAGCAGAATCACCCTAAATTAACTGTTAGTGAGCTAAATGCACCAATAGGAAGACACAGAGTAACAGAATGCATTAAAAAAACAGAACCCATCCTTCTGCTTTCCCCAGGAAAAACACCTAACTGCTAAAGATAAACATAGGTTAAAAGCAAATGGGTTTAAAAACAATCCTGCTAACAAATGGATCCCAAAAGAAGGTAGACACATTGATACTCACATCTTACAAAGTAGACTTCAAACTGAAAAAGGTGACAAGAGACATAGATGGCCACTGTATAGTGATCAGGTGGTCAATACACCAAGAGGACATAACACTCATTAATATATATGCACCAAATGAAGGAGCACCAAAATACATCAGACAATTACTAACATTTTTGAAAAAAGACATTAGAGAAAACACATATGAGGTAGAGCAGTTCAACTCTCCACTCTCACCAAGAGATGTCAACAAAACAAACAAAAATAAATAAATAAGCAAGGACACAATAACTCTAAATGAGGTCCTAGTCTAAATGGATCAAATAGACATCTATAGGACACTGCACTCCAAAAAAATTGAGCACACACATTATTCAAGTACATATGGATCATTCTCTAGAATGAACCATGTACTGGGCGACAAAACCAACATCAACAAATTCATGAAGATTGAAATTATACCATCTATTTCCTCTGACCATAATAGTACAAAGTTAAAAACAACCATTGGGGGGAAAAAGACTGCAAACCTCCCATTTCATGAAGACTGAAGACATAACTATTGGAAAAAAGAGTAGATTAATGAGGAAATCAAAAAAGAAATTTAAAAATATTTTGAGATAGATAACAATGAGGATACAACTTTCCAGAGTATATGAGATGCTGCAAAGGCAGTAATAAAAGGGAAATATTAACAATATAGTCCCACACCAAGAAACAAAAAAATATTCAAAGAAAGAGCCCAATCTCACATCTGAGCAAATTGGAGAAAGAACAACAGGAAAAAAAGATGGGAGGGAGTAGTCTAGATCATTCTTTTGCATGTAGAAGTTCAGTTTTCCCAGCAGAATTTGTTGAAGAGATTACCCTTGTTCCATTGTGAGTTTTTTGCCCCTTTGTCATAGATCAATTGATCATACATTCTGGACTTTCAGTTCTGTTCCATTGGTCTGTGTGCCTGTTTTTATTCTGGCACCACACTGTCTCTAGTATTATAGTCTAGACTACTCCCTCACCCCATGTACAAAAACCAACTCAAATTGGATAAAACACTGAAACCGTAAAATACATTGAAGAAAATATGGGCAAAACACTGCAAGACTTACACTTCAGAAACCTCTTTCAGGACACCTGTACAGATACTAAAAAAAAGTGAAGGAAAATGTGAACAGCTGGGACTACATCAAATGAAAAAGCTTCTGTACAGAAAAAGAGACAATAAACAAAACAAAAAGACACCTGACTGAATGGGAAAAAAATGTTTGCTCTCCATACAATTGATAAGGGTCTGATAACAAAGATCAATAAAGAACTCACACGAATTAACAATAACAAAGCAAAAAGCCCAGTCAGAAAACAGGGTTAAGAGCTAAAAAGACACTTCTTGAAAGAAGAAATACAAATGCCCAATAGGCATATGAAAAAATGCTCGACATCACTAATAATCGGGGAAATGCAAATCAAAATCATAATGAGATGCTATCTCACACCAGTAAGAGTGGCCCATATATAAAAAAAAAAAAAAAAAACAGGCAGCAAATAATGCTAGCATGAATGTGAAGAGAGAGAAGACACTCTTGCAACTGCTGGTGTGAATACAAACTGGTCCAACCATTATGGAAAGCTGTGTGTGGGACCCTCATACTACTGAAAATGGAACCACCATTTGATCCAGCAATCCCACTTCTGGGAATTTATCCAAAGGATACAAAAACACTAATTCGAAAGGACACCTCTACTCAGATTTTTTGCAGCACTATTTACAATAGCCAGGCTATGGACAAAATTAATGCCCCAAAATGGACGAATGGGTCAGAAAGTTGTGTTATATGTTCACAATGGATTATTATTCATCAGCCAAAAAAGACAAACATATGTCATTTGCAGCAATATGGATGGAGCTAGAAGGAATCATGTTAGTAGAAATAAGCCAGTAAGAAAAAGAGAAATACTGAATACTCTCACTTATATGAGGGATATGGGAAAAGCAAACAAGTGGACACAAAAAATTTAAAACTGTCAACATTGCTGAAGCAGGTAGCAGGAGAGGAGGAAGTGGGTAGATTCAGGGGAGGGATGGGCACAAGAGATTAAGATGGTTCACAAGTAATGTGTGATGGGAGAACTTAGACAATAATCTAAAATATATATATAATAATTTTTTTAAAAAAGAAAATATTTGCACACCAGATATCTGATAAGGGACTGATATCAAAGATCTACAAAAAGCTCATACAACTCATCCAAAACAAAACAAAAAAACACATACAAAACAAGTGGGCAGAAGTACTCATCAGGTACTTCTCCAAAGAAGACATACAGATGTGTATTTACTTATTTTTTTGTGTGTGGGTTTTTTTTTTTTTTTAGTATTTTATCATTATAGATTATTGAAAACAAAGTCACTTTTTTTTTTTGTTGTTGTTGTTGCTGAGTAGTATTTCATTACATATACATATACATATACATTACATATACATACCACATATTGACTGACTCATCTGCTTGGGGCCATTTAGGTTGTTTCCATACTTTTGGCTATTGTAAACAGGGATACTATAATAAGAGTGCAGGTTTCCTTCCAAATTAATATTTTTGCATTCCTTGGGTGGAATTGCTGGGTTTTATAGCAGACCCATATTTGAGCTTCATTTTTCACCATCGAGTATTATATTGACTGTTGTTTTTTGTTATATGGCTTTTACTATTTTGAGGGAAGTCCTTCTCTTTTCATCTTGTTTACATAAGTGGATGTTGAATCCTGTTTTTTTCATAAATGGATGTTGAATCTTATTTTTCTCACCTATTGAAATTGTCATATGATTTTTAACTTTACTTTTGTTGATATGGTGTAATCATTATTTAATTTACATATATTAAACAATTCTTGCATACCTGGAGTTAGTCCCACTTGATCATGGTAAAAAACTCTTGTGGCATGCTGTTAAGCTTGATATGCTAGTATTTTGTTGAAAAATTTTGCATTGCTATTCATCAAGGTTATTGATAGATAATTTTTGTGTCCTTATTGTCTGGTTCAAGTACTAATGTCAACAACATAAAGCATATTAAGAAATCCACATATATTACTTATTTTATTTTTAATTTTTTTTAAATTTTCCTATATCATTATTAATTTTTGTACAGTATTTGATTTCTCCCCTCAGGTAGAAACCCTGTAAATCTCCTACCACCACATCACCTGTGATCCATCACCATAGTCTCTTGTGCTCTACCCTCCCATGTATTGATCCCTCAGCTCCTTTCTCCCTTGCAAATTTCTTGTATTTAAAAGAATAATTTGGCCGGGCATGGTGGTGCATGCCTGTAAGCGGCAGCCTAGGAAACCACGGCTGGGGCTAGGGATTACGGTTCAAGTTCCACAGAGGCACGAAGCGAGACCTAGTTCCAAAGGAAAAAAAAAAAAAAAACTGGGCATGGTGGCGCGTGCCTGTAATCCCAGCTACCTAAGGCTGGGGAATGCTTGAGTCTGTGGTACCCAGGCAACATAAGTCTGTGGTTACACAGGAAAAAATAGAGAGACCTAGTCTCAAAATAAAAATTAAATAAATAAACAAACAAACAAATAAATAAATAAATAATATTAAAAAATAAAATAAGAACAATTTGAGCAAGATGGACATTAGTTATTTACACATTTTTTGTTTTGTTTTGTTTTGTTTTACATTCAAATGTAAAATCATCTGGTCCTGGACTTTTGTATTTTAGAAGATGTTTTACCAGTGTTCAATTTCCATGTATATGATTGTTTTCTCAATTCACTTATTTCTTCCTGGTTTAGTTTTGGTAGACTATGTTAACTGATCCAGAAATTTTCCATTTCTCCAGTTTCGTGAATTTGCTGGTATATAGTTGTTCTCTGACAATCTTTTGTATGTCTGTGATGATTTACCCTCTTTCGTTTCTGTTTTGCTTAATAATGGTTCTCCCTCCCCCTCCTATCCCTCCTCCTCCTCCTCCTCCTCCTTCTCCTCCTCCTCCTCCTCCTCCTCCTCATTGTCATCATCATCATCAACATTGTTTGCCAGAGCTATGCGGTTTCTCTTGGCAAAGAACCAACTATTGGTTGCACTGGTTATTTTTATAGTCATTTTTAAATCTCTACTTTTATCTTATTATCTCCTTTATTTTTATTGTTTCCGTATTGCCAATAATATTTGGTTTATTTGTTCCTCTTTTTCAGGTTGCTGTAGGTGTGATATTAGATTGTTTGCTAATTTTCTCTCTTCTTAATATGGGCCTGTATTACAATTGTTTTCCCAATTAAGACAACTTTTGTTGCACTCAATAGACTATGGAAATATGTATCATTTTCACACAACTCTAGGTACATTTTAACTTCTTTGATTTTCTCTTTTATCCAGTTGCCATTAGGTAGCATGTTTTTTAATCCCCATGTATTTTAGACTTTAGAATTTTAATTGTGAATGCTACAATATATTAAGTTTTATTAAATCAGATTTATCATAGATGAAGTCCCATAGTATATAAAGGAAAGGGACAATTATTGAGAAAAATAAATTTGCTTTAGGAAACCAGTTACTCAGGATTCTAGGATGCCAATTTATCAGAGTCCAATCCATTGAAACTCAAGCCAATGAGGAGAAATTTCTCATAATTTTGGAATTATTCATTAACATTACCTGGTGGAGAACATTCATCTCAACAAATTGTTTATTATGCCAGTGAAGGTCATTTACAACATTTTTGAATGTTGGCATATTTTCATATTTAAAATGGTGACAGTCTCAGTTCTCAAGTCTAACATTCTTTTCTTTGAAATTACAGAATTTTTAATTTCTATTTCTTCTTTCCTTCTCATGTCTTTCATACCCCAATGCTAACTGAGGGTAGCATCAGCCTATTGACATAACCATCATTATTTTTAAAACCAGCAAGTTCAGCCCAATGCCACAGTAACTTCCCCCATAGTCTCTTACTAAGGAAATACCTTGACTTGTGAAATACTTCTCTTAAAGAAGGGTCCATACTTATGACTAAATTCTGCTGCAACATCACCCTCTGCAGATTTCTGAAATGCAGTAAATGCTAGTACTTGTGATCTTTCTCTTCCAAGGGGCCTAGCATTAATTAATAATCCTCTCATAAGGTCTTTAAGACAGTGCCTTTCCTCTGCCCTTAAAGTTTCCAAGATAAAAATAGCATTTACATCTGCTATTTCCTTTTTAATTTTACCTTCAGATTTGAAACATGCCTCTAATATTTTATTTTCTTCTGTACATCTGTATCTTTCAGGAAGTCTCAGTTTAATGGTTTTATTAAGTTAACATTCTTTCATCTCTGACATATGTAAAGCTGGTACTGTATACTGCATTTTGAATCTTTGTTCCCTAAGTTTTTATTTGATTTCTGACTTAGACATTTGTTTTGCTAACATGTTCTCCTAGATTTCATCTTGTGGGGTATTCACATAATGAGATATATGAAATCAATAAAAGTTAAACCTGTCAAAAGTATCTACTCTTCAGACAAATCATGTTCACCTTCACCTTCTAGAGTTGGATAATAGTACCCAAGAGATAATCTTCCATTAGATCAATGTCTACTCCACGTCTGGACTTGATCTATCATTGTCCTGTCTCACTCTCCCTTAACATGTCTCTTTTTGATGTACATTTCTCCTGGAGTCCTAATTCATTAAATTTCTATGACTTGTTTCCCTAAGGCATAGGTTATAGCTAAATTCACTTTCAAAATAAATGTGCTTCCTTGCAGTTCACTTAAAATTATTTTAAACTCATTCATATATTTTACTTTTCTTCCATCAGATCTGTCCAAATTTTCCAAAACCACAAATTGTCCAATAATCACTTATTATTGCTGTCCTTATTTATAAATCATTTTTGCCCAAATGCTATCTCACACCCTGAAAAATAAAAGAAATTATGGAACCAATATGGTACTATAGCCTTCATGAGTTTGACACTATCACTTTATAGTTAGAACAAGATACAAGGAATAGGAAAGTTTAACAATGTGGCAGCACAGTGATGGTATCCAGTCTTAGTTCCTTCATACATTCACAATGCAATTTCAACAAAACAAAGACAAGAACTCTGAAAGATAAATGCACAGCCACTAAATATAGAGAAACAGGTATCAGAGATGTGTAGGAAAAACTGCAATTAAATTGTTTTTTGAGCAATAATGGATCAGTACAACCCATGAGGCAGAAGGACAATTGCTATATGGAATTCCTCCCTTATTGCTGACTCAAGGACACACATCTACATCAGAAATTGTAAAACCTAGACTCTACACTGGAGAAGGGGTTTAAAAGAGTTAATGTGGAGGACAGAGGGTGTACAGCTATAGGACAATAGAAATAAAGGTATAGAGTTGTGATTACTGATTTGAGTCAGAAGCTCCTAAACTAGAACCCCTAGAGTCTGACTGGTTGGGAATAGCAGGTCAGATCATCTTTTCCCCTCAGAAAAGAGACTGTTATTTGTATCTTGAGACACTCCAAGGAACTGTGGAGTTTGTCTGATAGCAATATAAGGTAGTGGTTAAAACCATGATTGCTGAATTAAACAAAACTTGTGTTGTTTGGAATGTACAGTGGTGCAGAAGCTTTGGAACATGATTTCAACTTACCTTAGAAAGCTAAAACTATACATACTATATGATTCAACAAGTCTACTCTAGGCATCTATTCAAAGACCATGAAACCATCACTCAAAAATCTATATGCTCTAGAATATTGTGCAACATTATTTACAATAGCTAGGTCATAAAAAAAAAGTGTTCACTGATATAGAAGTGGGTTAAGAATTTGTGATATAACCAAGTGATCAAATATTATTCAGCAATAAAGAAACAAAATGTCATTCTAAAAAATGGAAGGCACACAAGGGAATTATGTATATTAAAGCAGTCAGAATTACAGACAAATAGTAAACATTATATAACAGATGATTCAGCAAAGCAAAATATTTTTTAAAAGTAGTGGAGACTAATAAATGAAGTGAGGATTCTGAAGTTAAAGGAAAGAGGAAAGAGTCAAAGGGATATAACAGATAACGGAGAGAAGTATATATATATATATATATATATGTGTGTGTGTGTGTGTGTGTGTGTGTGTGTGTGTGTGTGTGTGTGTGTGTGCTCTGTAACATACACACACTGAATATTTTTGGTTATACTTAGGAAAAAAACATTAAAAAGAGCCAACATTCTTTGTCTAATGAGTTGATATCTAGAAAACTACGTTTTCATTATTATTTGATCTATTCAGTTGTCTCTGATTACTAAGACATCTTAAATATTATGCATCTGCTGAAGACCATATGAAGTCCCAAACATATGATTCAACCAGTATTTTTATTCCTTAAAATAAAACAGGCACAGCCTGAACTACAAAACCCACTGTTATGAAACCATCCCAGGCTGTGCAGGTTCATGATTGATTGATCCCAGCAAACAGAAAAAGAATCTTGGAGCCTTGGGTATATCTTCAATGCCTTTACTGTTAAATCGGGGGACTGGATACACAGGGAGATGAATAGGCAGGGAAGCAGGTAAGCAGCAGCCAAATCTCCTATTCCCTGTGATCTCTGCAAACTCTATGATCTTGGTCTATGAGTTCGTATGTACCAGTTCATGTGTCCCACGTTCATGTTCCTAACCACTGTTTGCAATAATATGGGTTCTTGTATGAAAAATGAAACCCAGGAGGATAACTAAGCAATAGGTGACAGCTGCAGAGGCTAACAGTAGGAGTTGAAAATAGCCTGAGTTAGTCCATATTCTTTATACCTCCACTATTTGATCAAGACCATTGGTGATATACTATAAAACTAAAGCCCGATCAGTTTGCTTCTTTGCTAAGATCTGTCACTAGTCTCAATTTGCTGTCAAACCCATACTTTGTTGAGGTACTCAATTTTTCTTAAAATGATAAAACTTATTCAGTTTTCACTCACTACAGTGTTTATAGCAAATGTATCACTTGTTTCTGGATAGCCATCTAAACTGTGATGTATACTATATCAACTATATGATATTGCGTAATAAATTATACAAAATTAATGACAAAAATTGGGCACATTTATAGTGCATACTTTTAACTGAAAAAAAAAGTGTGCATTAATTGACTGTGTCTTCTGCCTCAAACTCTTCCACAAAGATGAAATGAAAATGTTAGTTAAAGCTGTGATTCCATTGGGTAACTTCACTGGAAAAGGTTCACTTATATGCTGAAAGCATACGGCTTTTAATTTTTCAAGTATTATAATGAGTGCTTCCCTTCCTCACTGGGTATTCTGTTTCCTTCTCCTATGGAAGTCTCCAACATGGTGGCTTGTTTCATTAAAACAGGCAAGGTAAAAAGCAATAAAGGGAATGGAAGTGAGAAATCATATGCTTTTATAACCCAACCATCACAATGGCATTCTGTAACTTTTACTATATTGTATTTGTAGAACAAAGTTATTAAATATGGCTCAAATCAGAGGTAAAGGAAATACAGAATAATGACCTACACACTTAGAGAATTATGTATTAACATATGTGGATCATTGAGGGCCTATTTTGAAAGCTGTCTTTCACAGTCATCAAGGTAATCTCACTTAGCTGGCATCTGGTTCTGAGATGGCCATATAATATGAAAGCTTAAGTTCACAATTATAAAAACCAGTCACATGTTCCTATAATGCCCCAATTAAACACTAGAAAAGAAAATCATTTTAATAAATGGTGTATATATAGCCAAAATAATATGTGTGAAGAAGCTAAAAGCAAAATGTTGTACTGCTTTCATCAGTGCAACTGTTAAATAGTCTCACAGTATAAGTAAGAAAGTGGCCATAAGCCTCTAAAACTTGGATGATGTCATATATCAGGCTCACCTTGAAACTGCTTCCTCCATCAAAAATCATAGTATAGTCAGATTTTTCATCATATAGGTTAGCTGAGTTATGCATAGGGAAGAATAAAAAATATGCAACATAAAAGACAGTGAACATAGCAGATATTTATAAAAGCACAGAAAAGAGGAACAGAAACTATTGCTCTGGTACTTAGCTTTTTCACCTTAGAAATATAATTAGTGAATATACAGCATATAAGACAAACATTCATACAAGGCTCCATCCACAGTGTGGTAGAATTGGAGGGGTTAGTTGTGGTCTGTGTGGTAGCCATTCCAGTCATCTAAATAACTTGAGCTGAACAAAGACAATGCATCACAAAGCCCGGGGTGCATAATCTTTTTGTGAAACATTTTAGTGAGGTTGGAATATAGGCATACATATATGTGAGCTCTGGAACCATTGGTTGAGTTGTGAACAATCTAGCAGCTACTCATGGCAGAATACACACACAGAGACATAGCCCTGAAGTGCACCTCAGAGATCAGCAGAAAGAAGGAGATGCCTGGATTCTGGGCTCTTCGAAGCAGTGAACAGAGCTTGGGTTGGAGAAAGGAGAGAAGAGTACTAGAAATCTCTCTGCCTTGAACAGCTATCTGTCTCCAACAAGATTGAAACTCAGTCTAAGAACTACAATGTCCTATCACTCCCTCACAGTCTGCCAAGTGAAACAACAGCAGCAACAATAACAAAATTAGACACATTGCTCCAAGCAGATAATACTACACACACACTACAAACACACAAGTCTACCAGAAGGATAAAATGCATAGGATAGGATAGGATAGGATAGGATAGGATAGGATAGGATAGGATAGGATAGGATAGGATAGGATAGGATAGGATAGGATAGGATAGGATAGGACAAGACAGGATAGGATAGAATGTAGGGAATTAAGAGGAGATGATACAAAAAAGGGAGTGCATTCAATGGACTATGGTGAAGGATTATGAGCACCTGACTGGTG
>PVHY01009630.1:0-18459 GCA_004024945.1 Uropsilus gracilis
GGGGGAGGGGGGAGGGGGGTTTGTGCCAGCATGAGGCGGAGTTAAGGACTGAACTGGGGCGAAGCTGAGGTTGGGGTGTCCAATTGGTCTGGCCGAGTTGAGATTCAGGGTTAGACTTTTGTGAAGAGTCTGATAGGGACGAAGACCGGGGCTGAGCGATGTGGGTCAGGACGACACTGAAGATTGAAAGGTGGACTAAGGAAAAGACTGAGGAAGATGCAGACAGTTGGGATGAGAGCAGCAGCGGTAAGGAGGGGGCGGGGCAGTTGAGTGGGCTTCGAGCTGGGGGCGTGGCGCGGGGCCTGGCTTCGGGGATCCCCGAGGGTGTAGAACGGGAGCTCCCCCGACGGAGGAGGCGGGGCCAAGGACTGTCTGGAGTGGAGCTGGCGGCTTGGGGGGGGGGCTCACGTGGAGCCGTGGACCAATGGGATGCTGAGAGCTGGAGAATCGTGCACGGGTTCGACCAGGGTCGGCTGTCTAGCCGGAGCCCGTACTTCAAGCTACACACTTCAGAGCCAGAAGGCTGCGCTGTCTTGCAACCGGGGCCCTGGGCTGTTGCCCAAGAAGCGCGGGACCTGGCCGGGGCCCACGATCCAGTGCCCACCCAGTTGCCTGGGCTGGGGCGGGAGGTTCCATGGCTCTGGGGACAAGAATTCTGGAGGTTCCACGCGTGACCTCACAATTACTTCCAAATAGGGGCGGGGCTGGGGCGGCATTTCCCAGGAGACGCTTGCACACTGCCCTTGCCCTGCTCCCTCCTTTTCCCTCCTTCCCTTCCTTGAGTACTCTCTCCCTTCTTCTTCCCTTCCTCCTTTCTTCCTTACCCCACCTCTTCCCATCCAACTATTTAGTTGCTCAACCTGGAACCCCATTCCCTGTGCCTCAGGGGCAAGTTAAACAGCTTAACTCAGGTGCAAGCCCGCAGAACAGGGAGGATTCTGTACAAATGAGCATCTCCTGTGAGTTCTTTTATTTTTGGTCTTGTTATGTTGCCCAGGGTACCCCAGACTCAAGCGATCCCCAGCCTCGGCCTCCCAAGTAGCTGGGATTACAGGCGCGCACCACCACTCCCAGCTATTTTTTGAGACTAGGTCTCACTATGTTGCCCCCAGGCGGGTCTTGAACCCCCAAACTCAAGCTATTCCCAGTCTCAGCCTCCCATCCTAGGCATGCACCACCACGCCCGGCTCTCCTGCGAGTTCTAAATTAGGCCTCAATACCCAGTGAGAGACCACAAGTCTCCCTCTTCCTTTCAAGTTTTCATCTTCCTCATTCATTATGATGTTCCCCTAGGTCTAACCTCAGTCACTTCTGCTGCCTGGAGCTCTGGTCTGGGGCTTCAGGGGGAGCCCTTTGTCTGAAACTGGAGAGCAGATTTTCTTTCTCAGATCTGAGAAGTCCCTCTCCTTGGCAAACAGAGTTGTGACTGTCGGGGTTTCTTAGAGGCTTGGGGGAGTTAGTGGATGCTGCCTGTGGGCAGAGTTCTTTCATGGTGACTGGAGAGCAAGGACTGCGGAGTTAAAGCAGAGTTGGAATCTTGAACTTCCCTCAGGCCCCTCTGGCCTGACCTTAGAGTCCCAGGCAGGATAAGGCTGTGGAGTCAGGCCTGGAATCAGATGAGAAATTGGCTGTTTGAGTTGAAAAGAGGGTATGGACAGGTTTTAGACAGGAATCCTAAGTAAAAATAAAAGAACCTAGGCTATGGAGTCCAGAAGACTGGTTTTGAGGGTTTTTTTGTTTGTTTTTTTGAGACTAGGTCTTGCTTTTTACCTGTGAAACCGCAGGCTCATGTTGCCCATGGTACCACAGACTCAAGCAATCCCCTGCCTCAGCTTCCCTGGTAGCTGGGATTATAGGTATGCACCACCACGCCCAGCTATATGGGACTAGGTCTCCGCTATGTTGCCCCGAGGGACTTGAACTGTGATCCCTAGCCCCAGTTCCTTCATAGGCTGAAGCTTACAGGCATGAGCCACCATGCCTGGCTTTGGTTTTGAGTTCTACCTCTGCCATCTATTAATTTGTATTTTTGGACAAGTTACTTATCCGGATTCTGTATCTCCAGCCATAAAATGGGCTGGCAAGGGTTTAAAATAAATGAAAAGTGCCAGCATGGTGGCTTGTGCCTGTAAGCTTCAGCCTATGAAGCGGCCGGAGCTAGGGATCGCGGTTCGAGCCCCGCCTGGGGCCCGTAGCGAGACCTAGTTCCAAAAAAAAAAAAAAAAAAAACAGCTGGGCGTGGTGGCGTGCGCCTGTAATCCCAGCTACCTGGGAAGCTGAGGCTGGGGATTGCTTGAGTCTGTGGTACCCCGGGCAACGAGAGCCTGCGGTCCCACCAGCAAAAATAGCGAGACATAGTCTCAAAAATAAATAAATAAATAAATGAAAAGCATTATTTTAAAAAATGCAATGCAGTACTGACATCCTGGGTCAATTCTCTTTTCCCAGAAAAGCTTCCACTTTTGAATCCTAGGCATAACCTCCAAAGTTATAACTTTTTTTTTTTTTTTTTTTGAGACTAGGTCTCACTATTTTTGCCCATGGAACCGCAGGCTCTCGTTGCCTGGGGTACCACAGACTCAAGCAATCCCAGCCTCAGCTTCCCAGGTAGCTGGGATTACAGGCACGCGCCACCACGTCCAGCTATTTTTTTGGAACTAGGTCTCGCTACGGGCCCCAGGCGGGACTCGAACCGCGATCCCTAGCCCCGGCTGCTTCATAGGCTGAAGCTTACAGGCATGAGCCACTGTGCCTGGTCCAAAGTTATAACTTCTTTGTGGCTCCAGCAGTGACTTTATTCTACTCTACTCATGTATTCAGTCAACATTTGCTGAGCAATTTCCACATCCCCAGATAACTAGAGAGGCAGATAAAATATGTGCCTTGTTCCCAAGTTGCTAAATACACGCAGTACCCTGGCATATGTGACCAATTATGCTTAACATTGTTCTTTCCAAGAAGAGAAGGTGTTTCCAGGGAATGGGTTGCAGGAGAAAAAGAATGGAGGGAGGAGGGATGTAAGGAAGAACTTATAATTGAGGAAGGAACCAGAGCCTGGGTCCTGGGGAGTCAATTATATTGTGATAAGGAGTTTGCATCTCATCCTAAAGGCAGTGGAATGCTATTAAAGAGGAATGTGGAAGACTAGTTGGCATTCTAAAAAACTTAAACTTGGCTGCATTGTAGGGAGGTTTGGAGGAAGGTAGTGAGACTGGCAGGTCAGACAGGAGGGACTACTGTCTCTCCCTTGGTCAGAGATAAGGAAGACCCAGACAGGGAGAGGAAGGGCAAGGTAGGCGTGGCAAGATTTGGTCATTAAGTTGGTGCAGAAGTGAGGGAGAGAATGATGCCCAGATTTCTACTTTGGTTGCTGTAAAGTGGAAGATAAGAGACAAAGTAGTCCATGTAGGGCAGGAGAAGATGGGGGACTTGTGTGACATATAAGATGTTTTAGAAGCATCCAAGAAGATATTGGCTGTGTGTTCAAGACAGCAGTCTGGATTAATGACCCAATTATATGTCCTTTTTTTTTTTTTTTTTTTTTTTTTTTTTTTTTTTTTTGCGACTAGGTCTCACTATTTTTGCCCATGGAACCGCAGGCTCTCGTTGCCCGGGGTACCACGAACTCAAGCAATCCCCACAAACTCAAGCAATCCCCAGCCTTAGCTTCCCAGGTAGCTGGGATTACAGATGCACGCCACCACGCCAGTTATTTTTTGGAACTAGGTCTTGCTACGGGCCCCAGACGGGACTCGAACTGCAATTCCTAGCCCTGGCCACTTCTTAGGCTGAAGCTTATAGGCACGAGCCACTGTGCCCGGCTCCTTGTATGTCATTTTATTGGTGAATGTTGGAACTGGAAGTAGATATCGTTATCCAAGACAGCTTCTAGTATTTGTCTTTTGTTTTGTTTTGTTTTGAGATTAGGTCTTGCTATTTTTGCCCACAGAACCGTAGGCTCACGTTGCCCAGGGTACCATGGACTCAAGCAATCCCCGCCTCAGCTTCCCCGGTAGCTGGATTACAGGTGTGCGCCACCGCGCTCAGCTATTTTTTGGGACTAGGTCTTGCTGTGTTGCCCCAAGCGGGACTCGAACTGCAATCCCTAGCCCCAGCCGCTTCATAGGCTGAAGCTTACAGGCACGAGCCACTGTGCCCGGCTTGTTTTATTTTTTTTGAGATTAGGTCTCACTGTTTCCTGGGATAGTCTGGATTCGGGCTCATATCTCCAGTAGTCCAGATCCTGGATCAGATCTGGGATACCGTGGACTCAGGCAATCCCCAGTCTCAGCCTCTCAGGTAGCTGGGATTATAGGCATGCGCCACCATGCCCAGCTATTTTTTTGAGACTAGGTCTTGCTATGTTGCCAGGGGCGGGTCTCAAACCCGCAGATTCAAGTAAATTCCTAGCCTCAGCCTCCCTTCTTTGGCTGGGATTAAAGGCATGCGCCACCGCACCTGGCCTCTAGAGTCTTTGAAGGAGAACAAAGTAGAACCCTGGTAGTCATCAGTTTAAGGCAGAGGAAGAGGAGATAGCAAAGGAGTCAGGGAATAACTATAAGGCTAGTCAGAGAAGAGAGAGATGCAGAGGTCTGACCTGTGAGACAATGGAACAGAACATGCAGAAGAGAGTGACAGGTTCAGCAGGGTCAAGTGAGTGGGTTTGACTCTTGGGAATATTGGTGACTGTTTTTTTCTGGGATCATCTGATAGAGGGACCCAGTTGGTTGCCTTGGGTAAGTGGCTGGAGCAGGAGAGAAATGAAGAATTCCTTGCTGGGCCTCCTTCATTTATACTTAGTGAAGCCATTCAGTATGTCTGTTAAAATGTGAATGAAGAAAGAGTGAAGAGGAAAAGGGGGGGGCTTTTCTTTTTGTAGAGGGAGAAATAAGGTTCATAGTTTTTGGTGTAAAGATGTTTACAGCCTGTGTGTGGGGGGGAGCTATTGAAAAGGGAAGTGACAATTTGGGCTAGAGCCTGGGGTTCAAGTGCTTAAGGTAGGAGTGGGGAGGGACACTTTCCAGGTTGGGGGTGAACTGATGAGGGTGGGATAACCACAGAAAATGCTGCTGAAGTAATCTACTGAGAACAACAGTAATAGGAGAGGTGTTTTCAGGAAGTGTTGCTGTTTCATTCACTTATTTATTCAATACATTTTCAGTACTTTTGGTGCTCTGGAAAACAGAAGGAGCTGACTAGGGCCAAGTGCCACTGAAGGCACAGCTGAAGTCCCCAAGCAACCAGCTTAAGCAGACTCAGTTCCAGTGCCCCAAAGGACAAAGCTAACTGTGGGAAAAGGAAATGGGCAGGCTCTACCCTGGTTGCTGATGGAGCTGTGACCCAGTTGGAATTGAGCTCAGGGACACCCTCTGACCAGATTCCACAGCCCCGAGACAGTTCCTGGCACAGGCCCTCCTTGCCGAGACTCTGGCTCCTCTTTATGACTCCAGATTCAGTTTCTGCTATGCTTTTTCCAGAAATCTTTACTAATCTCCACCCTACCCCCACCATCTCAGTAGATGTCCTTGTTTTTTTTTTTTTTCTTTTTTGAGGTTAGGTCTTGCTATGTTGTCTGGGGAACCGCAGACTCTCGTTGCCTAGGGTACCCTGGACTCAAGCGATACTCGGCCTCTCAGGTAGCTGGGATTACAGGCACACACCACCACATCCAGCTATTTTTGGGGCTAGGTCTTGTTATGTTGCCCTGGGCAGGTCTCAAACCCATGGACTCAAACGATTCCAGTCTGTCTCCTGTCCGCGGCTTGCCACTGCGGTCAGCTAGTATATCTCCTTGTTGTGTGCTGACACAGGGCTCCCCACCATTCCCCTGTCAGCGCCTGTATCACACCACTGTCAACACCTGTTCCACAGACCTCTCTCTGTTTCTCCCATACCTTTCTCAGCCCCTGGAGGGCAGGTGCTGGCTGGGCTGTTTTTCAGTCTCTGCATCTCCAGGGTGCAGCTGAGGCCTGACATCTGGAGCTTCTCAGGAAATGTTTGGTAAATGAATGGCATAGGGAGGGGGCTGCTGCTGAAACTGCCACTCTGCTCTCTCAGATATTAACAGGTTACCCAGCTGGGAGCGAGGAGGACATCTGCTGGCTAGTGTGGCATCTAGCTCCGATGTATCTGTCTTCTCCTCTGAAGGTGGGTCTAGGGAATCTTTTGCCCCAGGACTCTGACACCCCCCCCCCCAAAGTGGTGGTTGGCAGGAGGGAGGGAACTGTTTGGTTCTGAAAGGGTAAACCCCTCCCTTCACTCTCATCCCCTAATCAAGCTAGAAGATGGAGAGGGCCCCTTTCCAGCAGCCACACTCACCCACCCTTTTCCTATGCAGCACTTTATATTGCACAAATATTCTTAATCTATGTGAACTGAGTTCTCTTAACAACCTTGTGAAATAGATATTACCATATTGTGGATAAGGAAATGAAGGGTCTGGGAAGTAAAGTCTGTCTTAGATCACCCACTAGTGACAACCATGACTGAAATCTGGCGGGCTTTTCTCACTCTCACGCTGCCCTCTGCCCTAGTTTAGCAACACTGAGGAAAACCAGGGTAGTGGTGTGTCCCAGGGGACCTGCCTCACATGTCTTATTTCCCCTGGGATGGAGAAAAGGACAAGGGAAGAGGAAGCAGAGAGGGAGGTTATTGAATGGGTCAGCAGTACAAAGGGAACCTTTCACAGCCTAGTGGGTGGAAGGGAGGGGAGGACTGTAGAGCAAACTCAGACCAAGCTGCTAATCTCATCTCCCCCCAAGTTACTTGGATTAGCACCCGTGGCTTGGCTATGCCCTGGCTGGTGGCCAGTACATGAGGTCTTGCCCCAGTTCTGCATCTCATGAGGGCTGCATAAAGGCACAGTCCTCCAGCCTATTTGGAGGGGTGGGGAGTCATAGCAACCCATGCCAGGCTGCCAAGTAGGAAGTGCCCACCTACTTGGGGGTGACCAGAACTGGATTGCTGGGGGATCTTCAGTAGTGTTTTTTTTTTTGAGACTAGGTCTCGCTATTTTTGCCTGTGGAACTACAGGCTCTCATTGCGCGGGGTACCACGGACTCAAGCAATCCCCAGCCTCAGCTTCCCAGGTAGCTGGGATGACAGGCACGCGTCACCACACCCAGCTGTTTTTTTGGAACTAGGTCTCACTACAGGCCCCAGGTGGGACTCGAACCGTGATCCCTAGCCCCGGCTGCTTCATAGGCTGAAGCTTACAGGCACGAGCCACCGTGCCTGGCCTTGTTTTGTCCTCTGCTCTAGCATGCGACCTTGGGCACCCTGAGTCATTTCATAGGCTTACCTTTTAGAAGTGGTCTGAGAGGACAACTATTAGTAGACTGGAGACTCCAGCAGGATTTGTGGCAAGGCAGCAGGGGCGGAAGCCAAGAGTCTCCAGTGTGTGTCCAGGGGTTGCATTCATCTGTGCAAGAGGTGGGAGCCTTTTTCCAAGATTTTTCCAGGGCTCCCCAATTCTCACCTGAGCACCTATTCCTGTGCCCTGGGTAAGGGGTAGTGGTATATATTGTCTACAAGGGTGGACAGACTTGGGTTGGGGTGGGTTAACTATGGCTCCAAGAACTTGAGTAGAGCTGGGAAAGAATCAGGAATGTGGGAAAAGAGAAGTGAGAAAGGTGTAAGGAGGGAGATCAAGGGGCTTAGAGAAGAAGGGAAAGATTCAGTCACTGAGGCCCATAGCAGGCCTTGGCAATAAAGTGACTTCAGTCTGTGAGGGGTCTGACATGGGCCTCCTGGGTCTGTGAAGGCAGTAGGAGCCAAGGGTGCTGCACCTGCTGACTCTAATTATTGGGGATCACCATGGTTTGCCTGTCTCCCCTTTGGCCCAATGTGTGTTACAGCAAGGAGGGCCTTCCCTCTCCAGGCACCCTGTAGAGTAGGGTAGTTGCAATTTAAAAGAGCTGGATGAGGGACAGGTGGGAGTCAGTGGAGGACTGGCCCCCATATAAGGGAGCAGAGGAGAGGCCCGTGTCACAGACAGGACAGCAAGGGGTAGTTGCTGAGGTGATGACCTGCATCTGACATTTTCCTGGGAGCCTGTGGGGGCAGGTTCATTGGGTGGATGGAATGCTGGGACCTAGGGTTCCCACTGGGTTGTTAATGTTGATGTAAAAACAGCTGGGGGATGCCGGGCATGGTGACCCATGCCTGTAAGCGGCAGCCTAGGAAGCCACGGCCAGGACCAGGGACTGCGGTTTGAGTCCACCAGTTTGAGTCCCACGTAGGGAGACCTAGTTCAAAAAATATATAGCTAGGAATGGTGGCACACGCCTGCAATCCCAGCTACCTGGGAAGCTGAGACTGGGAATTGCTTGAGTCTGTGGTACCCTGGGCAACGTAAGCCTGCAGTTCCACAGGCAAAAAGAGCAAGATCTAGTCTCAGAAAAAAAAAAAAAAAAACCAAAACAGCTGGGGGAGCAGTGGCATGGCAATTGGTGAAGCCCTTAGACTGAGACCAGAGGTCTGTAGCTGTGGCCAGCAGTGTGACCCACTCTGACCTACCTCCTCAGGTGAATTCAAGGACACTGACAGCTGCTGCTGGAAACATAAACCATGCAACGGGCACATCATCCGCCCCTTCCCTTCTGACTATGGCCACCACAAATTGCACGTGCACACTTTTAACTGCTGTGATTGCGACTCTAGGTAAGGGTTCTCTTCATGGGGTGCTGTAGTGCAGAGTGCAGGAGACTCCCTGGGCTCCACTCGGTCTAAACTTTCACTGTGGTTTCTCCCTTCAACTTTTAGTCCCCCCTTCAGCTTTGAGCTGGCACTGCCAGCCCTGCCTGCTTAGTAAACCTGGCTGTGCACCAAGAGCAATGGGGAGGAGGATTTTTGGTAGTCTGGGTGAAGCCCAGTGGAACCTGCATCCCCCTCTGCCTTCTTGTCCGGGCCCCTGGGGAGTCATGGAGGAGTCAAGCTGAGTCCCCTCTGTGGCAGGCTGAAGAACTGTTCAAAGAAGACAAATAGCAACGCCTCCCGAGATGTTGACCCAACCTGCTCCCGTGATGTGAACTCAATCTGTTTCAAAGACATGGGCTCAACCTGTTTCAACATCATCCAGACTCCGTGTTTTGAGTGCATCCCAGAGGAAGAGTGTGTGGAGAGATTCTGGTATGGTTGGTGAGTGCCAGCAAGCTGGTGGGATGGCTGGGAGGGAACAGGGGGTTCTTTTCTCTGGGTCATTGGCCCCCATTCTTTTAACCATCTCTCCCCTTCCTCCCCCTCCCAGGTGCAAAAGCTACAGGCCTGTCTCTGTGGCAGTGATCCACCATCCCATCCATCATGGGTGTGGGGCAGATGACCTAAATGAGGAAGAAGAGGAGGAGGAAGAGGAAGAGGAAGAAGAGGAAGAGGAGGAGGAGGAGGAGAGCAAGCCTCACATCCCAACCCAGTTGGGGCCAACCACCACACCCACTGACGCAGGCATGGGCATGGGCCCCGTTACAGGTACCCCAGATTCAGCAGCTCCTATCACCATCTGGCGCTCTGAGAGCCCTACGGGAAAGTCCCAGTGTAACAAGGTGATCAAGAAGGTCAAGAAGAAAAAGGAAAAAGAGAAAGAGAAGGAAAAAGAGAAAGAGAAAGAGAAAGAAAAAGAAAAAGAGGAAGAGTCGGACGATAAGACAAAACTGAAGAAAAAAGTCAAGAAGAACAAGTTGACTAAGAAGAAAAGCCCAGTTAAATCGGAATCATCACCTCCAGATTTGATCCGAACACTAAGTCCGAGAGAGCTGACCAGGCTGTCAGAATCCAGCCCAGACAGCCGGGAAGAAATGGAGAGTGAGGACAGTTACAGTGACCCCAAACGGGAGGAACAACCCTCCAGTGAGGAAATTCTGGAATCTTCATCACCCAGGAAGAAAGAGAAGAACACAATGCAGGCCAAGAAGCTCGGGGCGAAGCCCTCACCCATCAAGAAGGTCAACAAAAGGAAATCTCCCCCAGGATCAAATCCCAATCTCAGTTGAGGCCAGGAGGACCAGGTGAAGAATACAAGTAGCTGAACCCCTGCTGCTCTCTCCCTCTAACCTGGCTCCTTCTGGCAGTGGGTGGTTGCTCTGGGTATAGCTGGAGCCAAGGGGCTGGGGGCTGGCAGGGATTTCTGAAAGGCATTCCATCTTCCAAGAGAAGTCCATGGGGAAAGTAGGTGGGCTGGCAGGGGAGAGGAACAGCTTCTTGTCTGTAACACCCCAGGCCTGGGGCAAAGAGGGTGGGGTAGGAAGACTGGGAGACTGATCTGTGTGAAACCCACGCCAGGACAGGCAGTACTGTCTGCAGTGATACCCTTAATAAACTGAACCTTTTAACCCACGTTGTGCACTGTGCCTGGCCTTTTCCTTTTCTGCTGGCCGGCACCAGGGAAGGTAAGATGCTGGTGGCACCAAAGTGCCTTCCCGGCTGGTGTGGCTCGGCCCCTGCTGGGCCTTTCTAGACTGCTAAAGGGAACAGAACTGAACTCCCAACAGAAGGCCAATCTCTTTCTAATTCTTGCCAACACACAGTCAAAGAGACCTTGAATGAAGAAAAGGGGGGAAACTTCACTTTCCCAGCACACATCTGCAACAAACGAGCCCCTCAAGAGACAAGGGAGAGCAGGAGTTTAGAACAGATGAGGTGGCAGGGGAAGTGACCAGGACCAGGGTTCTGGCCTCCCCCGCAACATCCCTGCTTGCCATGAAGGCCAGTGTTTGTGTGGAAGCAGGCAAGCATGGGGTCCTTCCTGAGCCAGACACACTTGACTGGTTTAGCAGTATTGTCAGCAACCACAGCCTAGTGAGCAAAATGGAGGGAGAGGTACAGGGTTCAAGCTGAGAAACCCCGATTTACTTGTGGCATAGTGGATGGTGGCACTGTGGGACAGAAACAGCTAACATTTACTAAGCACTTCACACATTTGCTCTCAGTCCTCACAGCTGCCTGAAGGGGTGCCCCCCATCTCTCTTTTATAGCAAAGAAAGCTGATTTAGAGACAGCGGGCTTGCTCAGGGTCACAGGTTGGGAAGCACAATAGAGATGCAACCCCAGGCATCTGATGCAGACTGTTCCTCTGATGTTACTCTCACGGTGGTCTGGAAAGGGAATTGGGAGTCCTCAGCTGAAACACTGCTTTGAAAACCACCCCCTCAGGCTGGGCATGGTGGCGCATGCCTGTAAGCGGCAGCATAGGAAGCTGCAGCCAGGGCCAGGGATCGTGGTTAGGGTTCCGCCCGGGGCAACGTATTGAGACCTAGTTTCAAAAAATTAGCTGGGCATGGTGGTGCGTGCCTGTAATCCCAGCTACCTAGGAAGCTGAGGCTGGGGATTGCTTGAGTCTGTGGTACCCTGGGCAACATGAGTCTGTGGTTCTACAGGCAAAAATAGCAAGACCTAGTCTAAAAAAAAAAAAAAAAAAAAAGCCACCCCTCAAGAGCTGGAGAGTTGAAGAGAGAGGCTTTGCCAAATGCTCTGTAGAAACACTGTTTATTCAAATGACAGGCAGGAAGCCGTGGCTGCAGGTGGGTGAGGTTGTCAGATGGGGGCTGGGCAGGTCAGCACTGCTCCCCTTTGTCCTGCTTTGATAGCCACCCAAGCTGTTGGCATCAGGATCAGAAATACTTTCCCTCCTCTCCCTCCTGCCCCTAACTGAATAAATAGCATCCCTCTTCCCACAGGAGGTGGGGGAGACTCAATGTGCTGAGCTTGGTGCCCTGGTCATAGCCCAAAGTCAGGTGAGGGCAGAAGCTCAAAATGGCTTGTAGGGAGTAGAATACAAAACAGTTCCGCTCTCATTCTCATCTTTCTCTTCTTCCCGTCACACTCCCCTCCCAGCCTGGTCCCAAAACAGGCAGTTGGTAAGGACCTAGAGTGGAAGAACTGTCGCCTAGTAAACTGAGCTTGAGTTCACAAGGCCATTCAGCCTGTCACCATTCCAGGCTGACCACCAAAAAGAACGTCAATTCACTCCACTTTATGGATAGAAAGGAGGGGTGGGGAGTGAGGCAGTGGGTGGCCAGGCCTCTCCCAGCCACAGAGGTGACCAGAGTCCTTGAAACAGGCCCCCTACCGATCCATCTCGTCCAGGAGTGGGGTGGCGTCGCCAGCAATGGACATGGGGGTGCTTTCGATCATGGGGCTGGGGGAAGGCCGAGGTGTCAGCCGCTGCTTCTGTTTCCGCCGCTCTGCCTCCTTCTCCTGCAGCCACTGTTCTGCCATTTTCCCCCAGTCGATAGCTGCATGGCTGTTGGACCTGGAAGGGAGAAGAGGCCTCTGAGATGGGGGTTCACTAGAAGAAAGTCTGTCCACTAGTAGCTGGCATGCACCACCCTTGCAGAAATGGACTTCACACCTATGGGCAACAGCCCGTCTTGCTGGGTCAAGCTGCCACACTGTTTTCTGTCTTCCCCCAGAGAGCAGTTGTTTTGGGGTTATCCCCTAGATTGTGAGACTCAGAAGATCGAAAGCCCCCTCACCTATAAAAGCCCCTCAGTCTCTCGACAACCTACCCCTACTAAGAACCTGCTTTGAACTCCATACTTACTTTGGCTGCTGCTGCCGTTGCCGGGAGCTGGAGGAGGGTTGGGGCTGGGCCTGGGCAGACTGTGGGGTGGTGCTGGCCTGGAGTTGGTGGTACTGGGGTGTGGTGATGGGCTGGCTTGGGGTGGTGTAGGAGTAGCTAGGAGTCATTAGTGGAGTGGCCACTGGCTGCTGGGCAGGCGTTGGGAACACCTGGAGAAGGATGAACGGTTAAATGGGGATGGATGGCTTTGCGGCTATTTGGCCATGCTGTGAATTTCTGGCAAATTCAAAATTTGGATTCAGTACAGGTTTCCAGCGGAACTTCTTGAGCAGCATGTGGTTCTGAGCAGCAGAGGGAAGCCAGTGGGATGGGACCTGGCACAACAGAGCCCACCAGCCCTAAGCACTTGGGATTTTTAGTGGGTGAGGGTTCCAAAGACCCTAAAGGACTCTGTGAAAAGGATAGACCTTCTCTTATTCCCCACCCCCTCAAACAGTCTGAGGGAAAGGAACATCTATTGGAGCAGGTCCTGAGACCACAGTAGCCCGACCTGAGTATGTAAAGTCCTTCGTGGTGGGCATTGTCACACAAACTATGGACAAAGTTGGTAAGGCAACTATTCCCTTTTTACTCCCCCACTGTACAGAGCCTCCCCTGCAAGCAACATACGTGGTAAGCGCTGCTGCCCCCTCCACTGCCACCATAGCCGTACTGGCTGGAGGCCCACTGGGCTGGGGTGGTGTTAGGGTTCTGTCCTTGGCCTGTCACAGCAGCAATGGCACTGAACATCTGCGAGGTCATGTTCTGCGGCAGAGCGTTCACAGCCCGTGTCAGGTCTGTAAGCACAAAGGGCAAAATGGGCAGGTTAAAAGGGGCGGTCTTTCTAACTTCAACTCTGAACAGCAGCCCCAGGTGTGCATTCCTCACCGGCAAGGTTGATGTTGGCTGGAGTAGCATTGATAGAAGCTGGCGTCCTGGTCCTGCTGCTGCTACTGGGGGTGATGCCTGCAGAAATAATGACAGTGGGTTATGTTCCTCAAGAAGCTTCCCTGAGGTTTCAAATTAGGGGGTTGAAAGAGGTAATGAGGTGGGTATTGAAGATGCAGAGGCAGTGAAGGGGGGAGCTCCCTAATGGGAGAGGTTAGCGAATGAGTAAGGTAGCTACAACTTAACAGCCCAGGCTCCTTCCCTCCCACATTGTCCACTATGAAGGTCAGGGATTACACAACCAGGGATTACCTAGTGTCAGGCCTTCTGGTGTCGCTCAACTCTACCCCAGAAGTCAGGGAGAGCCATGCTCACCTGGTACAGGATCCTGGTAATGATCCTTAAACCACCTGAAAAGTCCATTTACAGTTGGGAAGATCTGGCCCCGGTACCGGAATCCTTCAGGAGTCACTGTTACATATTCTATCCTGGGATTTTGAAAGGAAAGAGGCATCAGCTATCACTTGTGTCTAGCCAGGAGAGTGCCCAGAACAGAGCTTCGCTATATGCAGTCACTCAGGGTGCCTGAGAAGAGAGAGGAGTGAGCCAATCCATGACTCAGAAAAGGAAGATGAACTGAGTCTCTTCAGTCAAGGCCAGGAGTCAACAGCACCTGTCATACCATGGACAGGCTGTTGAAAGAAGGCTTGCTGGTGCTAGGCCGCCATCTTGGGGTTGAGATACGAGGGAGGCACAGCACAGGTACAGGTGAGACTGAGGTCACAGAGTGTCAGGGTTCAGAGTGTCAGTGTCACAGAGTGTAAGGGCAGCAAAACATAATACTGCTGAGCCCAAATTGGGAAGTGCCACTGAAAGGTAGCTAGTCTATTCAATACGCTGCAGTGAAGAGAGCAGATGAGGTAGGTTCTGAGTTCTGATTCAGTTTTAGTTTGACTTTGCCACTCACCATCTATATGACACTGTGCCCAATTACTCACCAGTTTCACTGGTAAAATGAAGCTAACAGCACTTAGATGTGAGAAATTAAATGTATACAAAAACACAGCAACACCTAAAATGGCTGTGCTCAGTTAAGAACAGCTATCAACAACTACAGACAATGCAGAGTACAGCAAAGTCCTCATTTATATGATACCTGCTTCTGGAATCTACTCAAGTATTGTTAACTGCAACATAAGGAGTCTGTACACCTTTTCTACAGGGAAGCTGTATCACGTTGCTCAGCTTCCAGTTAAGATTCTCGCTTGCTTGCTCAGTTATTCCTCAGGGGAGAATTCTTCCACCCTCCAGCCTGATGGTCATCTTCTGGATACATATTAGTGAGTCAGAAAAGGCTTCTCAGAAATGAGCACAACATTCTAGATAAGCCCAAGATGCTATGGGGTACAGAGTCCAATGCTGCTTTTCATTTGGCAATGAGTCCTACTAGTGCAGCTTAGGACATGCCATTGTGTGCAGGCAGTACAGGGGTAAGAGTGGATATATACAGGTCTTGGTCAAGGGCCAGAGCGATGACCGGGGCACAGAGATGGTTAGTCTGGATAACAGGTACAAAGAAAACAGGTCTAAGGAAATTAGAATTTGGGATCAGGTGCAGTGGTGCGCGCCTTTAATCCCAGCCTAGGAAGGGAGGCCGAGGCTAGGAATTGCTTGAGTCTGTGGGTTCAAGACCTGCCCTGGGAAACACAGTGAGACCTAGTCTCAAAAAACAGCTGGGTGTGGTGGTGTGCGCCTGTTAACCCAGTTACCTGGGAGACTGAGGCTGGGGATCGCCTGAGTCCGTGGGATCCCAGATCCGATCCCAAATCTGGACTACTCAGATCTGATCCCAGATCGGGACTACCCCGGGGAACATAGCGAGACATAGCCTCAATTAAAAAAAAAAAAAAAAAAATTTGTCTGACTCGGGGTGAGCATCATAGAGAACCAGATAAAAGGATGATACAGTAAGGCCAGTCTGTCAGCCACACATTGAAGACAGCAGACCAGGATGACAGGAGGAGAGAGATGGTTTCCGGCCCAACCCTAACTTGCAGGCAGAAGCAGCACACTATGCAATAGTGAGTCACTATGTGCTGAAAGCCCTGATGGGGGTGAAGCAGAGAGGGGAGACGGGACACCAGAGTGTTTGCCTACCTTTGCCAAGCTGATGGAGAGTGGCTGATGATTTGCACTACTCCCTGGAAGGGAGAAGTGGTAGCAGAACTCCCATCACAGGATTGATGAAGGTACCTTTCCTAGGAAATCTTTGCCTTTTACCTCTACATGAGCACCCTCTTCCCCCCGTCTCCAACCTCCACTTTTATTCTTAAAAGACAACAGCAGCCAAGCAAAACCAGAACTGTTTCAGGGACCTCTAACTCCCCTGCTAGCATCTCTGGACTCCAGCTGCAGCACCTTCTCAGTATCAGTGCTCACCTGGGCTTACCCCGGGGCTGGTATCCCAGTAGGAACTTGCCGGGCAGTTCCTTGCAGGCACAGATGAAATAAGGGATGAAGGTGGGCTTCTCCTTCTTAGTTTTGATGAGCAGCTCCTCTAATTTCTGGGGGCAGAATGAGGGGGAAAGGTTGGGAAAGTAGCATGCTTGGTATACAATGTCTGGAGCACAGATGATGTGCAGCTCCTTCACCAGCTGAGTATCCGGAAACCATATGTCCTTAAGTGACCGGGAGGGGCCATGCCTTGCAGGGCCCTGGGCTCACCTTACGGTCACCACCACTGCAGTCCTGATAATACTTGTGGTTCAGAAGGTCCCGGGCGAAGGATGCCATGGGTTGGACATAGCGGGCAACAATCTCATCCAAGTCTTCAAATTCCTGTGGGAGAAGGTAAAGGCTCCACATGTCATATCCAGAGCTGAGACTTCCTGGATATGACTTTAAACTTACTTGCAACAGAAACCCACTATAGCCTCAATCGACTGCGAAGTTCCCGAGTTGATTCATCTGTTTGAACTGGGTCCCAATTTACTATCTTACAAGGAAGAAAAACCTTTAAATTGTTACTTCAATTCTTCCGGGTGTGTGAGAAGAGCAGGGAACTTCCCAAATTTGTCCCCACTGGAGCAAGCCAGAAATAATTTGATGTGCACACATGTGCACCCATGTGGACATTTCTCCTCTTCCTTCACGGGCGCTAAGCAGTGAAGGAGCAAAATAAACCAAACTGCTACCAACGGATTAATTTAGTAAACAACTTCCAGCTTCACTGCCAGGATAGCTAAGACACACAGCAGGCAGCAAGTTGCTAACCTCAGCTGAAAGCAATCAGAAATGGCTTGTTCTGGAAGGACTAAGGATGGAGAGGGCTGGCTCTCACCTCGCTGTTGATCCACAGGGTGGCTCCCAAGCTGAAGGCATTTTCCTTGCCCTCTTCCCGCACGTCCACGTGCTGGTAGATACCGTCACTGACCTTCCAGGTCACGGTGAGGTGATTCTCCCCCTTGCTGCTCGGCCGAATGATCACATCACCCTGGTCCATGGTCTCCATCATCTTTTCGGCTTGCTTGAAATTTATATTATGGAAGGACGGGTGTGCGATCACGCGCTTGATGTACGCTGCAGAGGACAGGAAAGCAGCACAGGTCAGGTGTTGGGGCTAGGAGCTGACAGTAACCATGCGAACCACAGTTTAATTTCTTTCTTTTGGGGTAGCCTTGAATCTGCGAACTCAAGTGATTCCTAGTCTCAGCCTCTCAAGTAGCTGGGATTACAGGCACACGCCAGTGCACCTGGCAACCACAGTTTAATTTCTGACCCTCTATCATTCTGAGACTCTTTCACTCTCTCTGGGCCTAGATTCTCTGATGTGAAGAATGTGTTAACCTGGCATCCTGAGATGCGGAGAGTCTCAAGTTCATTAGCAAAGAAAATGTACCCAAGGAGACTCTGGCTTTCAGCCCTGTCAGTGACGCCTTTCACGAAGTCTATGGGCGTCAGCAGCCCAGAGTTGTCTCTGCTCCCATCAGGAGGTTGAGCAGGGACTACACCTTGAGTACAGGCATTCTGCAGAGACTACAACACGTAAGAACACGTAAGGTCAAGACAGGGGTTCATAGGCATGATGGTAGGCAGACTCACTGGTCCGCTGCTGCTTCCGCTTCATGTCCTCCTCCTGCTTGTGGTCCGCGGCCTCAGCATCAAAGTCATAGTAGGTGTCTTTGGGCAGCTTCCACTCGTTGTTCCTGTCCATGAGATCTGAGGTGCGGCAGGTCAGATCTGCGCTAAATTTCTCGATGTCAATCTTCATGATACGGCAGTGAACAGTCATTCCCACCTAGATCCACAGAACATTTGAGCTGGAAGGGACAAAGATGATCTAACCCGATGCCCTATTTTACATGTGAGAAACCAAAGTCCAGGCAGAAAGGTGGAGTCTCTTGCCCAAAGTCAGTCAGCTGCTGAGTGGCAGATTAGGAATTCACAGTTGAGTAGGTCTACAGCCTCACTGGTGTCTCCCACTCCAGGTATGAAAGCCAGTTGTAGTCTATGGGGACCCAGCCTATCATCAGTGCTACCCTTTTCCCCCAAAGTTGCCTATTAAAGTGCTCCCAGGGTGCAGTTAGCATCTGGCTGCCCTTTTTGGAAGTCTGGAGGGGAAGGAAAATACTGGTTTTCTGTACTCACCCCTAACTCGAACCCTTCTGTTTGAGCAGTGGCAGAAGTTAGTCACTCTCATGGCTTTCTTTTAAAAATCTCCTCGCTTCCATTAATATGATGTCTTTCCCTAGCCTTCCTGAATTCACAGTTATCAGACACTTAAGAATCAGACAGTCTGGCAGATCTGGTACCAGCCATATCACTAAGTGAGCCTTGAAAAGGTTTTCTTCTTGAAGAAAGAAGGTTCTATTTCCTTTCCTACCAGGGTGTGAGATCAGAGACAATACATGTAAAGAGTAAGTGCTGGTATCAAGAGGCTTCACAACAAACAGCAGCTATGGCAGGAGAACACTGGAACAGGAAGGGAGCTTAGTCTCTGGTTCACAGTGTAATGCTGT
>PVHY01009630.1:18559-55505 GCA_004024945.1 Uropsilus gracilis
CCCCCCAGCAATCACTGGGAACTGATCCTGACTGGGGACAGTCCAAAGCTGAAGAGAACCTGTGCAGCTGAAAATGGCACTCAATGCCTTAGTCCAGTTATTCAACTACCTTTACTCGTTCCTCTGGCCGCTTTACCACTTTGTCACTCAGGAATTTGGTGGGGATGAAGCCGGTGACACCATTGTCTAGCCGTGTTTTGACACCGATGGCCTGGCCTGGGCATGAACCGCTGTCAAAGTGGTTCCAGACCTGCAGAGGGCATGAGGAGGGGAGCCTGAGCATTCAGTTCTGGAGATCACACACATGCAATTTATTTTATCACAGACATCTGGCACCATACTCTGAAAACAAATGATTCAATCACTCAGTAAGAGAGAATGTGAACATCTCCAAGGTTTCCTGACTCATAACTGATGGTACCACAGGTCATCAATACAATCTTTTATGTTAATTTAATCTGCCTGTCCTGAGCAGCAAATGAGGCTCCTGTCATTTTGTTCTGCTGAGTGAATATATCTGTATCATTCCCCTTGGAATAACTCACTTCAGTGATCTAGTTGATCTTATAGCCCCTCAAGCTTTCTTTTTAAAATTTTATTATTTTTTATATATATTTTTTATTTTTAAGAGACTAGGTCTTGCTTGCTATGTTGCCCAGGGTTGTCTCAAATCCACGGACTTAAGTGATCCCCAGCCTCATTCCTAGTCACTGCGATTACAGGCATGTGCCATTACGCCCGGCACCAAGCTTTCTTATACTCTGAACAAATCACATTAACTTCTTTCAATGAGCAAAGATGAAAAATGGTCTCTTTTCAATCTCCCTAATAATAACATTTTGAAAACCCAGAAAAATCTAAAAGGGAAGCTTTAGTGACTTCTGATCATCAGAAAGGCCAATGTCTAGAACATGAGAAAATTAAAACGTGAGATAAGAAAGGTAAAGGGAACCTATATACCTTCTAACTAGAATGTGCAGGGACCATGTGCCCATCCCAAAGATGAAAAATCTAAGTTCTCATCTCTAATGTGTTTGAGATAGATCACCAGGACCACCAGGGACTGAAGACTGAGGGGTGGTGGCTGAGCCAGAATAAAAGCAGATAAGCAGTCTCTGACCACCACACAGAAAGGCTTCACCTCAGACCTGTGTCTTAGTTTCCTTCTTTGTGCATTTTTTTTTCTTAGGGGACTAGGTCTCGCTATGTTGCCCAAGGTAGTCTCAAACCCTCAGACTCAGTGATCCCTGGCCTTGGTCTCCCAGCGCTGGGATTACAGGTGCATGCCACTGCACCCGGTCTTCTTTGTTCATTTGTTTGGTAACAGCGTGGTCCAACTCTTTTTGAGGCCACTGAAGACCATCAATTAAGGAAATCTATGACCCTGGTAACACTGGGTCTTACCTGGCAGCACTTACCTCACTGAGCTCAGGAAAGTTGTCTTGTTGGCAGAAGGGGCACTGCCACAGCCCTGTCTCATCATTGCGGATTGCCTGGTCATAGCTCTCACCCTGTGGACGCCTGTGAGCAATGCCCGTGACATTGCAGATGATGAGTTTTCCTGGAAGGGGGAGAGATAGATAAGGAATGGAAGGGTGGAAATGGGGAGCAGATTAAGAAAACTGGAGAGGTGACTCCTCCCCACCAAGCTTTTAGTGACAGAACATCTATTGCATCACCACTGATTTTCTCTTCGGAAGGCAGCTCTTTCTCTGATTTAATGATGGGGAAAAAATGCTTGTAAGACTGACTCCCCAAGGCTGGGCATGGTGGTGCATGCCTGTAAGCAGTAGCCTAGAAGTCTCAAAAAAAAAAAAAAAAAAAAAAAAAAAAAAAAAAAAAAAAAAAAAAAAAGAAAAAGAAAAAGACTGACTCCCCAAGAGTTCTGCAATAGGCTAAAATAATAACTATTTAATCTTGAACTCAGCTTTGATTTCCAGTTCAGGGTGCTATTACATATTTTTTTAAAAAGACACCCCCCCTCCCCGCCCCCATCTTTCCCACCTATAGTACAAATCTAATTCCAGCTGCAACTAGCAACTATCGTGTGGCTTCAATGTTACAGTAAATGTACCCTCCACCTCTACATATCCTCCATCAACTGAAAAACAGACTCAGAATTTACCAATGTAGAAGGTCTCTGGTGTTTCTTTGGTTAACATATTGAAGATTTCCTCTGTGTTGGGAGAGCGGTAGGCTGTCCGGAGGTCTTTATACCGACAGCTCAGCTCCGCCCGGATGTCGTACAGGGTGATGTGTTTGTCACCATAGCCCTGAAGAAGAAGCCCATCAGGAAGAACCTTGAAACCTCCCCCAACCAGAGTCATCAAGGACTTTAATGAAAGAAGCAGGCCAGATGGCTCCTGTCAGAAATTCTTTTCTTTCTCTTTATTATTTATCAAAGGAAATTTTCAAGGTTTTTTGCATGTAACACTGTTCTCTAACAAAAATGCTACATAGAACTCCAATGTATAAAACAGACAAATGAAAAGTTCTATGCTATCGGGAAGGAGGAAAGAGGGTACAGAAAGAAACTCCACTAATGACTCCACCCCTCTCCCCGCTCACAATGACCACGGCAGTTTCTCAGATGCCTTGGCCTCTTACGCAGACAGAAAACTTCCATGAGAAACCTAGTAGAACATGGACAGTGAGAAGAGAGGACCAGGTACTGCACACTAATAATAATGGGGGCTTCTCTAGATTCTTGCTGCCTGAGTCTTCTCCCAACTAGGGATGGTTTCTTGCACAAGGCCTTTTACACTGTCACCCACCTGCCTCTCCAGTTCTTCTGCAAAGGCATCAAGGTCCAGGTCCTTGAGTCTTTCTGGGTTTTCTAAAATCTCTTCAAGGGCTCCTGCAGGGTTCGCATCCTCAGCTGATTCATCATATTCCAGAGCATCCACTGCCATTTTCCTGGCCCATTCATAGGTCTCAGGATGGACTCGGGAGCCATCAAGGACTTCAATGTATGAGTCAGTGCTGAAGAAAATACAGAAAAAAAGGACAGGATATAGAACAAGAAACTTTTAGTAACAACCCAAATGTTCACCAATGGGGAACTAGTTAAATAAATTAGGGTACCTCTATATAATGGAATACCATACAGTCAAAAAGAATGACGCAGATCTATGTGTGCAGACATGGAAAGATGGCCACAATATATTGGTAAGTGAAAAATGCACTGCAGAACACTATGAATCATATGATCCCATTTTTGTAGTAAATGGGTAGTTAGTAAATGCATAGCAAAAATAAAATTCAGAAAAGTTGTAGTTACATCAAATTGTTATGGCAGTTATCTCTGGGGGGTGGGATTATGGGGGACACTTGCACTTTCTGCATAATATTTCTACATGTTGAATTCTTTCTCATGAATGTTATGAGTCTTATAATAATAAAACAAACAGGGGGGAAAAAAACCTTTGAGAATTTTCTGAAAGCTATTTTCCCCCATAAAGCCTTCCCAGGCTGGTCTTGCCCGTGCACTCACATGGACCTATGTTATTCGTGGAGTGTTACAGCAAAGCTGGGTGGAAAATGAAGTTTTAGAACTTGAAGCCTATTTCCCCACTGATTTCCATTAGTGAATGAGGAGCTATGTGCCCGTGGAAAAGATCCTCCAAAGACTGAGTTGATAACTTCTGGAGAGGAAGAGGTCAATAGTGAAGTCCAAAGTTGAAGTGAATAGAATTTTCTCTCAAAACATTATCTCAAAACACATCAAATCTCTCCCCCTTCCTATCTCTCTAGATCCCCACAGTCCTTTTTCATCACCCCCCTACTCCCACCCTTATCCTACCACAACAAGAGTAACAGAAAAATTTGTGCATACTGAATGAAATCTTGTTTTCTGCCCTAAATGTTTAAACTAAGTTGGTTCTTTTGGTTCTCTCACTTAAAAAAAGCTTTGCATTGTTGAACTGATCTTTTCCATAGGTCAGGGGCTCTTGACCACATAATGATTCTTCATTTTTGCGGTAAAACATTTCCATATTTAAATAGATTGTGGCCCTTTGTGATAGCCCTAATCCCCTGAATCCTGAAAGTGAAACCTAAGGAAATTCCTCTTGGCCCATCCAGGTAGAGGGTATCACCTGTCTCCCAGAGAGGCTGTGTCAATCTTAAGGAAGCCAGCACAGTTCATGAAGACTTTGGGACCCATGTGGCACATGGTGACCAGCTGGGTCCGGCTCTCGAGTCTGGTGTTGTTCTGCTTCAGGATCTAGGGGAGAGGCCTGCAGTGAGTCAAAGCAGTAGGCAGGTCCCACATTCAGGGCTGCTTTCAGATTTCTGGAAAACTTTCCATGGTGAAAACTCTGGTCCCATGCCCTAGTTCTAACTGGCCAACACTATACCCTATTTTCTGGAACTAAGTTACTTTTTTTTTGAGATTCATTATTTTTGCCCATGGAACCACAGGGTCACATTGCCTGTGGTACCACGGACTCAAGCGATCCCCAGCCTCAGCTTCCCAGGTAGCTAGGATTACAGGTGCACACCACCATGCCTAGCTTATTTTTTGGGACTAGGTCTCGCTGTGTTGGGTGGGACTCAAACGGCGATCCCCAGACCCAGCCATGACTCCGTAAGCTGTTGCTTGCTGGGCCCTGCCACCATGCTTGCCTTAAGTTATTTTTAATAAACTATACATATTTACTAAAGATAATCTCTAATTAATATAGAGCTTAAAAGTTCATGACAAAATATCCACTCAAGTACCCTTTATTCATCTTAAGAAAGAGAACATTAACAATATTTTGACAATCCCGGGCTGGGCATGGTGGCTCGTGCTTGTAAGCTTCAGCCTATGAAGCGGCTGGGGCTAGGGATCGCGGTTTGAGCCCCGCCGGGGGCCCATAGCAAGACCTAGTTCCAAAAAAAAAGAAAAAATAGCTGGGCGTGGTGGTGCGCACCTGTAATCCCAGCTACCTGGGAAGCTGAGGCTGGGGATTGCTTGAGTCTGTGGTACCCCGGGCAACGAGAGCCTGCGGTTTCATGGGCAAAAATAGCGAGACCTAGTCTCAAAAAAAACAACAAAAAAACAAAAAAACCCCAATATTCTGACAATCCCTGCATGACCCTTCTCTGACTGAAATTCTTTCTCTTACTTGGTTGGAAAACCCCAGAAGTTTCTGTCCAGTATTTCCTTATTCTTCTTCATCTATTTAAATATCCATCCATCTACCCATCCATCCATCCATCCATTCATTCCCCCCCCCCCATCCATCTTTTATTATTTTAGATTGGGTCTTACTATGTTGCCTGGGGTGGTCCTGAACATGCCTCAGTTTCCCAGGTAGCTGGGATTACAGGTGTGCACCACCACACCCGACTATATATTTTGAGAGCAGATTTCACTATGTTGCCCGGGGTACTCTCAAACCCACGAACTCAAGTGGTTCCTAGCCTCAGCCTCCCAAGGCTGGGATTATAGGCACGTGCCACCACACCCGGCTATTTAAATCATGGTCACAATGAACACAAATGTCCCAAAGTAGACGAATGGATCAGAAAGTTGTGGTATATGTACATAAAGGAATACTATTCTGCAATCAAGTAAGACAAATTTGATGCATTCATCATAACATGGATGGATTTAGAAAAAATCATGTTAATGGAAATAAGCCAGAAAGAAAAAGAGACTGGATGATCTCATTTATACGCGAGATATGGGGAAAGCAAACAAACAAAAGAACAAGTAAAATTTAAAACTGACAGCAGAACTGAAGCATAGAGCAAGAGAAGGGGAGGCGGTAAAATCAGGATGGATGGCCACAAGAGATAAGATAATGGTTAACAGGTGAAGTGGTGGTGGGAGAACCTTGAGGTAGATAATGACATGAAAAATATATATGTGCAATCAAATTAAAAAAAATTACTAAAAAAATTAAATTACACAATGAAAAAAAAACAAGGCCACATTCAGTAATGAAAAACCTACTTGCTAATACCTGAGTCTGAAGTCTGACTGACCGTAACTCTCACTAGCTGGATGATTCTGAACAAGCCATTTCACCTCTCTGTCCTCAGATTTTGTCTAATTACACTGACATAATATAGAAGCTAATGAAATGCTATTATTTCTTATTTCTGATTCAAACCAATCCTACCTTCAGGAGATGGGTCCCTTTTCGAGGTCCTAGACCACAGACATACTGGATTAAGGCCTGGCTGTAAGGGTGGGCAATGGCACGATTGACATCAACTCCAACCTCATTAACTCGGTTGATAAATTCACAGTACAAGGCGTTAAGCAGTTCCTCTTTCACTACATGTTCCTGTCAAAGTACAGCAGGCAGGATAAGGTTACTGTGCCATTATGTCCACCAAGGACTGCCTATCAAACCCTACTTACCTGCAAAGGGTGAAACTTGAGACACAGGATGTCTTCATCAGAGCTGCACACCTGGGCAAACTCAATCAAAGGGTCCTGGATACGTCGAGCCAGGGAGACAGCCTGTCTCAGCACTGGAGGGTAATCCCGGAACTCTGCCTAGGGTCAAGTAAGGGTCAACAGGGCTATAAAGTCTCTTCAGCTCCAGTATCAAGGGGAAATTCAACTCTTCTAGCTTAAATCACTTTTTCATTTCCTCTAGGATCCTTTTTCAGGGAGCAATGAGCCCCTAGAGGGCTCCCAATCTGAACCATGACTGGCAAAATGGAGAACTCAGGCATGGGTGAGTGAACAGGTGCAGTCCTGTGCTCCTGATAAGCCCTTTTTCCTAGTCAATCTCCCTAGGATAGATAATATTCCTTGTGGGAGGCGGGGCTACAGCATTACCTCAGATTTCTTGCTGTTCATATAGAGAATGGCCAACTCATTGTCAACCAGCTCCACTCCGATAGAAGAGAGCTGCTGTCCCTGGTCTAGCTCATGAACAATGCGCTTCACATCTTCAATTAACATCTGGGCGTCCCTGGAGAGATGAGAAGTAGTGTTGGTCAGAGCTTTCTGGATAGCTTCTCAGGGATGAAAAATGTCAGAGCTGGGATGGGAACTGGGGTTATGAGTACTTTTGAAGTTTTACCTAGGCATATGCCCACCATTACGATAAATGCCAGTTCAACAATAAGGTATGAGTGATTTTATTTATTTATTGCTAACAATGATACTTAGATGAGTGACTTTGAAACCGGCATTGCACGGTGCAATGCCCTGGTGCTCCTACCTGTTTTCTCCTGCAATTGTCACCACATGAGGCTTTTTGTTCAGAAGAAATTTCTTTAGGGTTTCAATGTCTTGAGCCTGAATTGAAAGAAAACTGGAGCTGAATGAATCTGAGGGTGGGAAGACGTGTGGCAAATCTCTCTCTGAGTAGCTTGATACCTAATGAGACAGAGACTAGTATCTGGTTCAAGTGATACCTGTAGCCACAGGTCACGTCTGAAGAAAAGTCAATCAGGAAAATGATTTTTTTTTTAAATTGTGAAGCAAAATCGGTGTACACTGGTCCTGGTTTTGAGCGAGTAAAACAAAGTCTTAGTCCCCATGCTCTTTCCAGCAAGGGTTCTTCAAAAAGGTCAGCATGGTCAAAGTCTTCTTTAGCTTAAAGATGCCCAGGTCTTACTAGAATTATTTATGATATAATTCCCAGTGCCTCACACAACTGGATGTCCTTCTACTGTTTGTTGATGTCTATTTCATTTCTGCCATTAATATTTGCTGAAAATTAGAGTACTCTAAAGTACAATAAGATGAGGGAGGCAATGTAACAAAAGAGAACATGGCACATTATTAAGACAGACTATTAGATTTACTGAGGTTATGGGAAACCTGCCACTGATGACATTCCTATAAAGTTCCTGAACCTCCATCCATAATGCTTCATTTTCCTCCTTAGAAATTGTGCATGTCTCTCCCCTTCTTTGGCTGCTCATAACTTTGAAATGTCCTGATAATTTCCTAAAAAGAACAACTCTTCATCCTTCTGTGATTCCCCCAAATCTGGCTGGGTTATGTATAGTTGGCCTTCTGCATCAACACATGCCTGATAGAGTCCATCTTTATTTTTATTTATTTATTTATTTTTTTTGAGACTAGGTCTCGTTATTTTTGCCCATGAAACCACAGGCTCATGTTGCCTGGGGTACCACAGACGCAAGCAATCCCCAACCTCAGCTTCCCAGGTAGCTGGGATTACAGGCATGCACCACCATGCCCAGCTATTTTTTTGGAACTAGGTCTCACTATGTTGCCCTGGGTGGGACTCAAACTGATACCCAGTCCCAGCTGCGCTACATAGGGTGTTGCTTACAGGCATGCGCCACCACATCCAGCTTGAGACATCTTTAAATAAGATCTTCCTGCTGGGCACGGTGGCTTGTGCCTGTAAGCTTCAAGCCTATGAAGTGGCCGGGGCTAGGGATCATGGTTCGAGTTCCGCCTGGGGCCCATAGCAAGACCTAGTTCCAAAAAATAGCTGGGCGTGGTGGCGCGCGCCTGTAATCCCAGCTACCTGAGACTGGGGATTGCTTGAGTCTGTGGTACCCCGGGCAACGAGAGCCTGCAGTTCCACAGGCAAAAATAGCAAGACCCAGTTTCCAAAAATAAATACATAAATAAATAAAATAAATAAGATCTTTCATCTCCACCCCCCCCCCACAAAAAAAGGACCTTTCAAGTCAGACATGATGTATCTCACTTTGCTTAACCAAACACTAACCAAGGGAACCAAGATGTCTTGTTTGAATACACCTGCTTCAGATATATATATTTTTTGACTACGTCTTGCTATTTTTGCCCATGGAACTCCAGGCTCATGTTGCCTGGGGTACCACAGATTCAAGCAATCCCCAGCCTCAGCTTCCCAGGTAGCTGGGATTATAGGTGTGTACCACCACACCCAGCAATTTTTTTGGGACTAGGTCTTGATACGTACCCCCGGAGGGACTCCAACCGCGATCCCTGGCCCTGGCCATGGCTTCCTAGGCTGCCACCTACAGATATGCGCCACCATGCCTGGCTTTAATCAGTCTTTAAAATTGAGGTAACAGTGGCTTACAATACTGCATGTGAATCAGAGAATCGGTTCACATTTTTAAATAGTTCTTAAAAAGTACTTTTTGGAAGGGGGCTTTCTTAAAAAAAAATTGGGAAACAAGCCAAGTGTGGTGGAGCACATCTGTTGTCCAAACGCTGGGAGGTAAGAGGCTTGGGATTGCTTGAGTTCGCAGGTTTGAGACCACCCCAGGCAACATAGCAAGACCTGGTCTCGAAAAAGCAGCTGGGTGTTGTGGCCAGCACCTGTAATTGCAGCTACAATTACAGTTGGGAAGCTGAAGCTGGGGATCACTTGAGTCCGCGGTACTCCATAACATAACAAGACCTAATCTCCAAAGGAAAAAAAAAATTGGGAAACACCATTAAAGAAATTAGAAATAGGTCCACCAGCAAGCAGCCACATGGCTGCTTGCACGCCTGAGGACCTGGGACGTCAGGGCCCGTTTCCCAGTGTGGTACAAAAGTGGCGAGGAACCCCGAGTAGGACTCCCTTGATGGAGAGCCTGGGTGGGGGGGTCCTGGGCAGGGTCTTAGTCCCATCCATCAGCAGGTGGCTGCATGGGGCAGCCATCTGCCAGCCCAGAGAGCTGCAGCAAGGGGGCTTGGGACTGTGCCTGTTGGGCCAATGGCACCCACTCTGGGTGCACGGGCAGGTGGGGAGGGGGGAGTTGTAGGATGCCCCTTCCCTTTCACTCTCACTCTAACTAGTCTTCAGGAGAAAGAAGAGCACAAATAAATACAAACACCATCATAGAATGGGTGAGGAACCAGGTAAATGTCCAGCCCATACATCTGAGCAGGACACAATGAGATGGAATATCAAGAGAACCGGTGCATGCAGGACTGGAAAAATAACTACAGAGACAAGATGTCACACCTACGTGCTCACTGGGACTGATGAGACAAAAATCTCTTTTCTTTTTTTTTTTTCTTCTGAGACTAGGTCTTGCTATTTTTGCCCATGGAATCCTAGGCTCACATTGCCCGTGGTACCACGGACTCAAGCAATCCCTAGCCTCAGCTTCCCAGGTAGCTGGGATTACAGGCATGGACCACCACATTCAGCTATTTTTTGGGACTAGGTCTCATTGACCCGGGCGGGACTCAAACTGCAATCCCCAGACCCTGCCACGACTCCATAAGCTATTGCTTACAGGCACACACAACTGTGCCTGGTCTCAAAATCTCATTTCTAAGAGGTCATTTAGAGAGCAAGGTGCCCCTCCCCATTCCATGGGAGAGGAAGACCACAGAGTTGGGGCATCAGTCCCACAGCAAAACTGCAAACTGAGGTGGAGAGATGATCCACAATGGCCATTCACAGGTGCCTGTATTCACAGAGAAACTTCTTCACTGACACTAGCAGGGGGTGAGGTCCTCTAAACCAGATGCTAGAACTATAAGGTAAAGAAACAGCAAAACAACACAGAGAAGGGAGTGGAGTAGACAGCCAGCAATAAGAAAACATGGACAGACCACAAATAAATATAGACTAGCTGCCCAACACAAGGTTAAAACTGAAAACCTACCAGCACAGCCCTCACCCAGTGAAAAGACACTGCCACAGGAAAGAGACTAATGGACTTAACACAGATTAAGAAACAACAAAGAGAGGGGTCTAAGTGAATGGAGGAGGTGTCATAGGGAGGGGGAGGTGTCCCAATAACCATTTACTGAGGCTGTGATTTAAAGAGTAAAATAAATTAAAAAAATCAGAAGTATACACAAGATGATTTCAAATTTCTCTTTCCTCAGAAAAAGAAACAGTGAAAGGCTAAAACGGGAAAATTGGCTTAATGCCGCCATGGCTTTCAACTCCTGGAACAGGCTGACCCAAATGCTGGTAAGAACAGAGGAGTAATGGCAGTTCCCAGAAGCACACAGACTTTAGAACTGACCTCAAGCCAGATGTCAATTCTGCAACCAGAACTTGAGTGCCATCTACTGCCCCTGGATGTGAGACTTGTCTCAGGATTTGAGGGATTAGTGAATAGGTCAGAGATAATCAGGGTCTTGCTTAGATCATAAGCTTATTACCCCACCCCCTACTGAATTACAATATATACTCAAGATGTACACTTAGTAACCACCCTTGGACCAGGTACTTGCCTTCTTTTCCCGTTCTTCCTCCCTCCAAGCAGTTCGCCGCTTGGTAAAATGAGGGAGCCGGAGGAAATCTGTCACTTCTCCCTCACCATTGACAAGGGCACAGAACACAGGATGATCTCTGACAATCATGGAATAAGAACAGTATAAAAGTCAGCAATGGGAGGGTAAGAATGAGATTAGATTAGGAAGATAGGCAGGCAGAAACAGGTATTACCTGGCAGAGGAGAAAGCAATGCCTAAGACTCGGATGCCCTTCCCTTGGTTCTCATCCATGAAGTCATCATCTTCCTCTACCTGTTGATCTGGGCGGTATGGTGCCACTCTCAACCAGTAGTAGAGCTTTCGGCTACAGGCCTAGGGAGTAAATAGCAGACAATGTGGCCATCAGACTCACCTAGTGTGCTAAGGAAACAGACACAGGCACACAGATGTGCAAAGGTTGTATTCACATAGCACACATTCCCAGCCTTTGCCAGATTTACAATCTGAAGGTGTACTTTCTTTTTTTTTTTTTGGAGACTAGGTCTCACTATTTTTGCCCGTGGAACCGCAGGCTCACGTTGCCTGGGGTACCACGGACTCAAGCAATCCCCAGCCTCAGCTTCCCAGGTAGCTGGGATTACAGATGTGCGCCACCACGCCCAGCTATTTTTTTGGAACTAGATCTCGCTACGGGCCCCAGGTGGGACTCGAACCGTGATCCCTAGCCCCGGCCGCTTCATAGGCTGAAGCTTACAGGCACGAGCCACCATGTCCGGCTATACTTTGATTCTTGAGACAAAACATACACAGCAGACAGTGATTAATGAAAGGATATGTAGATCAGGGTGTGAAGTATGAGGGAAGAGACACTGAAAAATGGTGAGGTCTTGGATTACCCAAGGTTGTGCTTGCATGCACTCTTAGAACATGCTCTGCCTGCGTTCAGTGTTTCCCCACTGAGAATCAAATTACTTGTAAGGGGTTCCTTCATTCTCAGTCTAGTTTGGGGAAGCAACAGGACTGCAGCCATTTGTTTCTGTCCTCACCTTTACAACATACTCTTTGGCTTCAGCCATCAGCTTGTGCTTGAGCTCCTTGGCCATCTGCACGTAGAGGAACTGCTGCAATGACCGCTCAATGGCCATGGTGCGTTGCCGGTTCCACTCTTGCACCTGGTGGCTGAACTCATCTCGGTAGTAAAATTGTTTGATCTCTTCAAAATATGTCTGGTCACTGCCATAGCTGAGGAGAGACAATGCTGTGGTGTCAGGGATAGAATAAAGGTGACATCCGGACATCTGTGAATACCACAAGGAGCCAGGGACAATGGTTTGCTTGACTGTGAAACCATGGTTCAAGTTCCCATGAAACCTCTGCCTTCAGCAGACACCTCATCATGTCCTCCCAGAAGTGCCCCCAGCCCACAGCTTCGCTTACCCTTCTACACCCTTCATATCTATGCTGATGTCAATGGTGAGCAGCCCTTCTTCTTCAGCCAGACTTATCTTAAGGAACTGGTCATCTCTTAGTTCTTTGACAGGTTTGTTCTTTAAATACTTGAAAGAGTAAGCGTAGTGGGCCTCATCTACATCCTGTACACAAACCAAGAAGGAACTATCAGTTTACAGACAGGCTGGGCTTAATTCTGGGAGAAAAGACCACTGCTCTGCCCTCAGGCAGATATCTCAGGTGTAAAGGCAAGAAACTCAGTTCAATCATCAAACAGAGAAATTAGCCAGAAAGCCCTTCACCCAGCTCACCTTTCTACCTTTTTTGGTGGGAGTTATATTTAGCTTGGCTCTCTCTTGAAAAGTCTGCCTCAGCACCTGACGAACAAGGGGTTCTCGGGCAATCTGCAAGGCTACCATGTAGCGGGCACCTTCCAGCACAGCTTCTGGTGTAGGGAACTGGCTGTGTGTGGAAAATGGGGGAGTTGCTGGATGAGGGTGTCTTGTACTTAAGGCACTCCTCTTGTCAATTACCTGCTCCACGCCTACCTGCAAATGTAATCTTTGGCCAATTCCAAAGGCTCTGCAGGAAATTGCTCTGTCTCATGTCGCTGGTAGCTGTCCCGAAGGTTTTCCCCAAATTGCTCAGGAGTAAGCCCAAACTTTTTGGCTAAGCCATCTAGAATAAACAGAGAGTGAAGACAGGTAAGGCAAAATCTGGGTCAAGAAACCTCTCAGCTCCGAGTATGAAGTAGTAACCAAAGTACTACACTTTAAAGGGGTCATGAGGGAGCAGGACCAAGATGCCCTACAGAACAATAAAGACACTGATTTTAAACACCAATAAACTATTAGGAGCCAGAAGTATGATTTTCTATATAATCCCTGTGCTCAAAACTAGGCTAAAAACTATAGTGTAATAAAAGAACTTTTCAGCCAGGCGTGGTGGCGCATGCCTGTAATCCAAGTTACCTGGGAGGCTGAGGCTGGGGATCACTTGAGTCCACAGGTTTGAGACAACCCTGGGTAATACAGTGAGACCTAGTCTCTTAAAACCTTTCCAAAGACAGGATAGATTCTCTTCTTCTGATCATGTGAGTTTTTTGTTCCTTTAGAAATTTAGGGAGCGGCTAGCCCACTATTGTTTTGAGGGTCATAGGAACATGCTAAGAGAGCATTGGCAATATACTCAGTTATCCTTTAAGCCCTCTTCCTGACACCAGGGACTACCAGGGAACTCCCTTTGCTCAAGGCTGGAAGGCCTGGTCACAAGGAAACCAGCTGTTACCTAGCCCAGCACTCTGGCAGATGGTGTACATGTCTCGGCGTGAAGCCTGCTTGAGCTCTGGCCCCCTCTGCTCCTCATCTTCTGCCTCCTCACCTTCACCTGAAAGAGAACACAAGTTAGCACTCTAGTTTCTCGTCACTCCACTTTAGAGCTGATGTATGTAGAAAAGCCCTAAATCCTTGGTGTCACAACCATCAAGTTTCCTGGTTTTTGGGCCAGGCATGGTGGCGCATGCCTGTAGGTGGCAGCCTAGGAAGCCAGGGATTGCGGTTTGAGTCCGGCTGGGGGCACATAGAGAGACCTAGTCCCCAAAAAATAGCTGGGTGTGGTGGTGCGCATCTGTAATCCCAGCTACCTGGGAAGCTGAGGCTGGGGATTGCTTGAGTCTGTGGTACCCCGGGCAACGTGAGCCTGCGATTCCACGGGCAAAAATAGCGAGACTTAGTCTCAAAAAAAAAAAAAAGTTTCCTGGGTTTCGGCTGGGTGCAGTGGCGTGTGCCCATATTCCAAGCGCTGGGAGTCAAGAGGCCTAGGATTGCTTGAATTCACAGGTTTGAGATTACCCAGGGCAACAGAGTGAGATCTGGTCTTGAAAAAGCAGCTGTGCGTGGTAATGAGCACCTGTAATCCCAGCTACCTGGGAGGCTGAGGGTAGGGATCGCTTGAATCTGTGGGACTGGGACTACCCCAGACAACATAGTGAAATCTAGTCTCCAAAAAAAAAGGTTTCCTGGGTTTTCTCTTCCAGCACTGACCTTCCTCATCTCCCTCCTCTCTGACACGCTTTAGCTTCTTTCGACTGGCCTTGGCGGCATTTTGCATCTTGGGGATATCGCGACCATAATAAAGCAAGAAATGGTTATAGACATCTTTCAGCTCATCCATTGACTGTACGTCCTTGAGCCTGGAGGGAAGAAACATAGGACCTCAGCTGTCACCAGGAAGTATGTACCCTACTTCTGCTATGAGAAATCCAATTTTATGGGTCAAGATCCTAACTAGAATCGGTGCCTGTATTCTCCAATTATTAAAGATATATAAAAGCCCCAGACCATGACTTAATGATAACCAGTTACCTTATAAACAAAAATGATGGTTGGTAGTTGTTAGAAGTGGAAACAATAAGAGCGAGGGAATGAAGCAAAGTTCAAAGTCCTTGCAAAGTTAAAAGTCCTTGAACATGGCCATTGTCCTTCCCAGCTTCATGATGCTGACCACTAAAATCATCTCTGCTCTCTACACCTCACTCTGAATTCCAGCTACTTTTTCAAATTATAATTTGCTTTTCCATGTAGCTTTATCTACAGGGAATAAATGTACAGATCAGCAAGTAAGAATACTGGGTTCTTTTGCCTTTTGGCAAATAAAGTAGTGTCATCTATGTATATATCACTATGTATAACATGAATTTGTCAGAAAGATCCCCAAAATTTTTTTGAGAAGTGAGATTGATTTAATTTACAAATAAGCTTTAGAACAGTCCATCAGAGGGAGTCTAAAAGCCCATTCTTGGAGAGAAAGTCCTTCAGAGAGGGTTAAGGGAGAGAACAGCGTGAGAATCAGCACTGAAAGCAGCATGACGTTTATCCTGTGCTCAGCAGGTACTGGTAGAGCTTGGAGTGATGAATGGAACAGCTTTCTCACATCAGGGGCTATTCTGATTGTTCTTGCATCTGTATGTTACTCAGGGCAAAAATGATCCCACAATGCACATTAGCCTTGTAGAGATCACACTGCATGCTGTAGATTTTCCCAGTTATAGCAGAAGAAACTTTTTTATATCATTAGCTTCCTAGTGTGGCAGGCCCAGACCACTCCTTTCATGTCACAGCTGCAGGTCATAGCTAAGGACCAGGTGCAGAGAGCAGGTCTCAACAAACTAAGGTTTTTTTTTTTTTGAGACTAGGTCTCGCTATTTTTGCCCGTGGAACCGCAGGGTCACGTTGCCCGGGGTACCACAGACTCAAGCAATCCCCAGCCTCAGCTTCCCAGGTAGCTGGGATTACAGGCGCGCGCCACCACGCCCAGCTATTTTTTTGGAACCAGGTCTCGCTACGGGCCCCAGGCGGGACTCGAACCGCGATCCCTAGCCCCGGCCGCTTCATAGGCTGAAGCTTACAGGCACGAGCCACTGTGCCCGGCCCTCAAGAAACTGATTTTTTTAAGGTTTTGTGCTGAGAACTGTGTGAGGTAATGCTGTCCCTGGAAGGCATGTGGGGTCTTTGGTCTGAGAACTCACTGTAATGGAATAAACCCTGATATGCTTACCTCTCCATGTCAGTGGTGTCCAGAGCACGGATACCATCAGCTAAAGGTTTATCAGGGTCAGCAGAAATTTGCTCATACTGATAAGCCTGCATCTTCTCAAATAGTCGTGTTAGGTTCTCTTTGCGGATCCTCAGCTGGGTCCACTAGACAGGGTAGAGTAGGAGAGAGGGTGGGCATTCAGCCTTACAGAGCCAAGGTTGTTGTGTTCCTTACCATGACACCTTGGGGAAAGTTTGAAAAGAGCGTGTGTGGTGCTGTAACTTGGTATGTATAGCAGGCCCTAGGTCCTGGTAGTGGTGGTGCCCATTTCAGTCCACTCCTTGGGGACCTGGATCCACATTACCTTTTCATCCCACTGCCACACCCTCCACAGGTCATTGATGTGCAACTCAGGTTCCACGTACTCTTTTCGGTAGAAGGCAATAAAAGGCACCTAGCGTGACAAAGAGACTTAAATCAACCGGAGAAAAGATGCAAGGATCCACTGTGTTAGAGGGACATGTAGCACCACAAAATACAGCAGGCAGGCGCTTAGCCTTCCTCGCAGGTCCATCTAGTCTATATGCTATCCCCTACAGGGGAAGATAATGCTGCAAACAGAGTAGTATTATCTTGATCACTAGAGTCTCTCTCCTTTGCTCCTCATACTTCTTGAGTCAAGGGAGTATGGCTGAGGACAGGGGATGGGGGTGTGTCTCCACCTGACTTAGGTAGCTAGCTTTTCCTTTGTCCCCTAGCTGAATTTCTAACCACTGTGCCACTGGAGCTTGAGGAGCTACCTCAAAATGCTGATTTCGCATGAAGCCCAGGGCCTCTTTGATCTTCTGAATTGTGCTGGGACCTTTTCGGCTGAAGCTGCTGCTTGCCTGCCCTCGGTCCAGGTAATCACAACTTTCCTAAGGCAGGAAGAAAAAAGAACCAGTAACAACACTGTTACTTGCTTCATCTTACCATACACAAAACTTCTTCATGTTACCGGATGACTTTGTCAGCTGAAATCCAGAAAAATCTCCCTCATACATCTGCACAAATACATAATGTCCTATACTAAACATACAGATACTTAGGGCAGGAAGAAGCAGCTTCTCATTTTGATGAAGTAGCTTCTGTTTCATGTCAAAGCATTAAGATCTCTTAGGTACCTGCAAAGAAATGGTTGGTGCAGCAAAGGCATTCCTGTAGATCCAGTCAGCTTCTTCTTCTAGCTCATCATCTTCAGCCCCCTTGACTGGGATGGAGCGAAGCTGTGGGGACAGGAAAAGAATGAGATTTTATTTTGTATCACATGTAAGAAATAACGTAACAATACTTCTGGACACATAATTAAAAATGACAAATTTGATGAATTTATGGAAACATGGATGTACCTAGAAGAAATCATACTAGCAGAAACAAGTCAGAAAGAAAAAGACAGAAACCAAATGGTTTCACTAATATATGGACAACCAAATGAAAGTATACAACAGGAGGGTGGGGACCAGCTGGAGCAATTGGGGAGGGGAGGTGGTGGGTGACCCCCAGGGATTTAAATGACGAGAAATATATATACAAATAAATTATTCAATAAAAAAATACTTCTGGACAAAAATGTTTCTTAGGCATGTGTGCTTAACATTCACGAGGGCATCATCCTGGCCAGTAGGCAATTCACAGATTTTTCTAAGCAAAAGGGCTGCTTTAAGACCCTTTAAGTGCTGGAGGCAATCTTCCCTCCTTGATTAGCAGATGGCAGATGCAGCTCAAAGCCAACTTCCTAGATATACTTGTCAGATTTTTGCTAGACTGCTTCTCCACTACAAGTGTAGTAGCAAAGAGGCTGAGAGCAGGTAGTGACAGATGGGCTGCTGGTTGTTTACCTGGAACCTCTCAGGCAGGTCAGTGGCTCGAATTTCATTGTCCTGATCTGTGAGGTGACTGCTTTCCAGCTCACTGGGCTCATACATCTCAAAAATACTCCGACGGCTCACACGTTTCTTGGTGGTCTTCTTGGGGCGTACTCGGATTTCACCCTCAGCTTCATCATCCTCGTACTCATACTCTTCTTCCAATTCTTCATCATACTCATTGTATTTCTCAAATTCATCATAGTCAAAGTCCACACCAAAAATCTCCTGGGCTTCCTGCAGGGCCCTGTGGGTGAGAGCAAGAAGTGGGTCCAGGTTCTGGTGAGAGGAGAAATTCAGCTCCTGCATATATCTTTTTATATGGCTCAAGGGAACTAAGGTTAAGAAAAGTGTCAGTGGCTGGGCATGGTGGTGCATGCCTGTAAGCTGCAGCTTAGAAAGCAGCGGCCAGGGCCACGTAGCAAGACCTGGTCCCAAAAAAATAGCTGGGTGTGGTGGCGCGCACCTGTAATTCCAGCTACATGGGAAGTTGAGGCTGGGGATTGCTCGAGTCTGTGGTTCCCCGGGCAACGTGAGTCTGCAGTTCTACAGGCAAAAATGGCAAGAACTAGTCTCAAAAAAAAAAAAAAGTGTCAGTAATGGAAACATAGTCTCTATGGAATAAGTGCTTAGCTAAGGGATATTTCTGGTAAAACTATTATTTATTAGAGGATAAAAAATCCATTTCTGACACATTTCAGTGACAATGATCAAAAAGCACAGAGCAGGGGGTAGGAGGGGAAAAAAAAGAACAGAGCAGATGGGTCCATAATCTGGTTAGTGGACTCATCTTCTGATATTACAGTATTTCCTTAGAAGAAAAGCTTTCTTCAGCCAGGCATGGTGGTACGTGCCTATAATCCCTGCTATTTGGGAGGCAGAAGCTAGGAATCACTTGAGTCCATGGGTTCGAGACTACTCCAGGCAACATAGCGAGACCTAGTCTCAAAAAAATGGCCAGGTGCTGGGCATGGTGGCACATGCCTTTAATCCCAGCCTATGGAGGGAGGTCCAGACTGGAAATAGCTTGAGTCCTCGGGTTTGAGACCCACCCAGGGCAACGTAGCAAGACCTAGTCCCAAAAAATAGCTGGGTGTGGTGGTGCACATCTGTAATCCCAGCTACCCGGAGGGCTGAGGCTGGGGACTGCTTGAGTCTGTGGTACCCAGGCAATATAGTGAGACCTAGTTGCCAAAAAAAAAAAAAAAAAGGCTGGGCATGGTGGCTTGTGCCTGTAAGCTTTAGCCTATGAAGTGGCCAGGGCTAGGGATCGTGGTTCAAGTCCCGGCTGGGGCCCATAGCAAGACCTAGCTCCAAAAAAATAGCTGGGCGTGGTGGCACGCTCCTGTAATCCCAGCTACCTTGGAAGCTGAGGCTGGGAATTCTTGAGTCTGTGGTACCCCGGGCAATGTGACCCTGCGGTTCCATGGGCAAAAATAGCGAGATCTAGTCTCAAAAAAAAAAAAAAACCACAATAGCTGGATATGGTGGCGTGCGCCTGTAATCCCAGCTACCTCGTAGGCTGAGGCTAGGGATCACTTGAATCCATGGGTTTGGGACTACCCCGGGCAATATAGTGAGACCTAGTCTCTCTAAAAAAAAAGAAAAGCTTTCTTCCAGTGAAATCATACTCAGAAGTCTATTATGTATGTGAATAAATAAGGAACTACAGTTAGAAGAGGGAAGCTGGAGGTTTGCTGAAGTATGACTCCATCTCAAACTAACAGAGGAACTAGAATGCAGATAGGGCATTCTAAGGGATTCTAGTAGTCTGAAATTGCTGCCTAGTAAAGGTTATTTCAGGCAGGACAGCAAAATGGCTGAGAGTTGGGAATGTTCCATTTTGGACAGAGATCCTTCCTGAACTAACTCAACTCAACCTTGAATACTATCTTATTTCAGACCCCACTCACGCATCTGTGTATCCCGGAAGCTTTTTCCGCCACTTAGGTTTTTTCAGAGGCTGTCCATCATCATCCACAATGAAGTCGTCAATGTCTGGGTAGGGAAGGGTGGGGTTAGTGTTTAGAAGCAGTGGGTGAGCCAGGACTGAATGAATTCAGTGCCTTCTGTAGGAGTGGCCAGTGATTAAAATGGAGGGAAGTTCCCAAAAAGGAACTTTTTTATGTCAAACGCCAGGGGTTACAGCTAGAGAATAATCTCCCACCCTATATCTAATTATCATGAAATCCTAACACCCACCCAAATACTGGCTTCCCTGACTGCTGCCACATACCTGACTCTTCATCATCTTCTTCCTCCTCCTCTGGAGGAGCCATGGGAGCTTCCACAGCCTCCTGACCGTCTTCCCCTTCCCCATCTTGGAAGATTTCCTCTGCAATAGCCTCTTTCTCATGTTCCTCCTTGCCATATTCCTCTTCATCGTCGTCTTCATCATCTGACATTTTTTTGACACGACGATACTTTTGCTAAGGGTGGAAAAACCTACCTCATCAGGGCCTAAGTGGACAGTCATTAAGGATGCCTACTCTCCCATCTCCCACTTTCCCACCAAAGTCACCCTGACAAAGAAAAATGGGAAAGAACAAGTGAAGCTTCCAGCTTCAAAGTCCACCATTAAAACCCTGAGAACCTGTCTCTAATAGGTGCCCAGATTCAGGATATAAACCTAGTTTGCAAAGAACAGTGAAACTGAGCAACTTTCTCTTCTCTGGTGTTTCACAAACTGTTCTGGATGTGTCTCCTCTCTCAGGAAATAATGAGTTTCAAGGACTTTTTCCTTCACTTTCAGGGACAGCTATAATGAAGGACACTTACGCCTCTTTTCACTTTGACACCCAAATTCTCTTCAATGAGGTCAAAATCATCATCCTCGAGGCGGTCATCAAAAGATGCTGGAGAAATAAAAAAGTTTTATTCATGGTTATCCTTCTTTACTACAACTTTTATTCCAGTCTCACTTGACCTGAGAGACTACTCACTTCGTTTTCTTTTCTTGTGGCCAACATCATCTTCTGAATCACCAGAGTCACTACCCTCATCCTCCTCCCCTTCATCTTCATCATCATCATCATTGATAAAGCCTTTCAGGTTGCCTTGCTCATCCTGATCATCCAAATTCTCTTCCTCTTCCTCCTCATCTGGAAAACAAGCAAGTTTGAGGCACAGAGTCTTGAGAAGCAAGCTCAGGATAGGGCATGGTTACTAGACAAACTGGAATTTCCCATTTGCTGTGTACCTAATATTTACCTGGCTGCCACGTTAATGCTTCTGCAAATGTGCAAAATTTGCACCCAAATGTGCAAAACATGATCACTGATATAGAGCAATAGTATCTGGAGAGGAAGATCTTTTTACAACAGTCTGTCTTTAGGATGATTGTCTTTAGATTCTTCACAATCATTAGTAGAGGCATTAGAGCTACCAATAACTGTGATTTTCCTCAGTTTGTAAACTCAGCAACTAGACTCCTTCTTTCATCCATAATTATTTTGATAAAACTTTTATTTCCCTTTCTGGTATTAAGATCATTTTACGGTTCTATGCTGTTAACAATTCAGGTGGTTGTGTTAGGATAGAGAAATAGGAAATTACAGTCATAAATAACAACACTGTTATGTATTATGGTCTCTAAAAGAGACCATATTGTTATTATGTATTGTTTATGTATTATGGTCTCTAAGAGAGATTATATAGGACTTATTTACTGCCTTTTCCCTTCCCACTAAGGTAAATTCTATGATAGGTGTGGGTTTTGTTTTGTTTTTTGAGACTAAGATCTTGCTATTTTTGCCTGTGGAAATGCAGGCTCATGTTGCCTGGGGTACCACAGACTCAAGTAATCCCCAGCCTCAGCTTTCCAGGTAGCTGGGATGACAGGCACATGCCACCTCACCCAGTTATATTTCTTTGGAATTAGGTCTTGCTATGTGCCCCTGGGGAACTGCGATCCCTGGCCCCAGTCATGACTTCCTAGGTTGCCGCTTACAGGCATGTACCACCATGCCCGGCCTTATTTTGTATTCTTAATTACAGGTGCAGTGCCTGGTATATAGGAGACAGAAATATTTTTCTATGAAAATTTGCAGGCTGGCACCTCAAGTATGACAAAGGCTGAGTCATGAGCAAGAATCTAACTATCCAAAGATTAGCAACAGTGGGGAGAAGATTGAGGCTGAAGCTCCCTTTACCATCATCTTCCTCTTCCACAAATTTCTTGGTGACTCGGGGCACCACCTCGCCTTCATCATTGTATTCTTCTTCAGATTCCTCTGCCTCACTCTCTACAAAATCAGACATTGCTGCAGTTTCTCACAGGCGATCTGTACTGGGAAGGAAAAGAGATGGGGATGTAAGATGACACAAGTGACTTAAACCTACCCCCCAAAAACCTTTCAGCCACTGCTCTGGCTGCTCAGTCATTTCCACACAAAAAAGAGGGAGTTAAGAATCAAATGGTTCAATTTCTTTCATTTGTTATTCCTCCCAGGTTGTTCCTTTCAGGTACCTTTAAAAAGGTGACTAGGATTCCACAATATGGCAGAATAGAGAGGTTGGGGGTCATCCTCTCCCTTAAAATCAACCAAAAAAAGTATTTACTCATAAGAAATCCAGATGTTCTATCCCATCTAGAGTCCCAGAACTTCCCCATGGAAATCTTGAACTAAGATATGCCCTAGTAAGACAAGTCCAGGCCACAGGGTGGGAGAGAAAACTTGTGAGTAAGAGTGTCCTGCAACAGTGATAAAATTTTTAGGTATCCAATGAACTGTGACATTCCAGGGTAGAGGAGAAGTGGTATATCTTAGACTTCCAGCCATTAAGTGACTTGGTGGGACTCTTTATGTCAACAAGATAAAAAAAAAAATCAATTCTTGTGGGGGAATCATGCATGGAGTTTACATGTTCTTCCCATGTCTCCCAGCATTTCCATTTCCTCTCACATTCCAAAAATGTGCATGTGATTTCCCTGAAATGTGTCAGCTGTTCCAATCAGAGTGTGATGGATGATTGTCTTTTCCAAAGTTGTATCCTGCCTTGCCCCCTGAGCTGCAGGGATAGGCTCTGGTTATCCTTAACCGTGAACTAGAAGAAAAATAAAGGGGGGTAGGAGGAGACAATTATGTTGGACTTCTCTGCAGCATCTCTTTCCCAAAGAGTTTTATCTATCCATTTAGAGACAGGAATGGCATATGAGGAAAAATATCAGTGTAGGAATAATTATATAGGTGGCAATATTGTAGTAGGAGATTATATGACTCATTTATAGGAAGCGTAGGAAATAGTGACAACTTAATGAGAGGTACTTTCACATACACTAAGCTACCAGCAGGGTGAAAACTCATTTTCTTTTTTTTTGGAGGGTAGGTCTTGCTATTTTTGCCTGTGGAACTGCAGGCTCTCGTTGCCCGGGGTACCGCAGACTCAAGCAATCCCCAGTCTCAGCTTCCCTGGTAGCTGGGATTACAGGCACGCACCACCACGCCCAGCTATTTTTTTTGGAACAAGGTCTCACTACGGGCCCCAGGCGGGACTCGAACCGCGATCCCTAGCCCCGGCTGCTTCATAGGCTGAAGCTTACAAGCACGAGCCACCGTGCCCAGCCTTGAAAACTCATTTTCAACAGATTAAACAATTCATGATCTTGAGCCCACTGTGTAAGTATTGGTTGGGAGTTTCTGGGTGGAGAAGGGATTTCTTTAGAAATATTAAAACCACAACATTATTTTTATCATTTATCTTCCCAGCAAAAAATACTTAATCTTGAAAGTTAAATTCAAAGTTTGCTAGGTTTAAGACCAAATCCTGCTCCAGTAACCTATAAGTTACTTAAATCAAAATGAATGTAACCAAGTATCAAGTTTTCCCATCTGAAAAGCAGTAACGGCATTACCTACCTTGCAGGGTGTTGACAATATTACAAGACACAGTGAAAAGAATCTCATTTAATGTTTCAAAAATTGTTAGCTGAGCATGCATGCATACATACATATATACATACATAAGTAGGTCTCACTATTTCTGCCTGTGGAACAGCAGGCTAACTAACGTTGCCCGGGGTACCACGGACTCAAGCAATCCCCAGCCTCAGCCCCAGCCTCACAGGTAGCTGGGATTTCAGGCACATGCCACCATGCCCAGCTATTTTTTTGGGACTAGGTCTCACTGTGTTGTCCTGAGTGGGACTTGAACCGTGATCCCTGGTCCCCGCTGCAGCTTCCTAGGCTGCCGCTTACAGGCAAGTGCTACCGTGCCTGGCCCCTGAGCTTGAATTTAAATTATAATTTTCCAGCCCAGCACGGTGGCTCGTGCCTGTAAGCTTCAGCCTATGAAGTGGCTAGGGCTAGGGATCGTGGTTTGAGTCCCGCTTGGGGCAACACAGCGAGACCTAGTCCCAAAAAATAGCTGGGCATGGTGGCACGTGCCTGTAATCCCAGCTATCTGGGAAGCTGAGGCTGGGGATTGCTTGAGTCTGTGGTACTCTGGGCAACATGAGCCTGCAGTTCAATGGTCAAAAATAGCAAGACTTAATTAAAAAAAAATTATAGTTTTCTTTAGCATTCTGAAATTTTATACACCAAATAATCCTAATATTGTCTTCTACTTTGCTGCTTTCAAACCTATCAAAAATCTGGAGATAGCAGCAGGATCCCCAAAACCAGAAATGGAGTTTCCCGTACCTCAGGCAGGATTTAAGAAAACAGCACACATTACACAAATCCTAACATCAAAATTCTATTCTGAAACACTGAAGCTTGCTGCTGCCTCAGTATCACTCCTCACTGAGTTGTTGTCCATTGTGCACATGTTCATTTTTCCCACTCAGAGATAAGTTTGTGGAAGACAGAGACCACATCTGATTGAAAGGCTAATAAAAACAATGAAAACATAAATGGCAGTATGAGAGGTAGTACAAGGTACTCTGTGGTTCTGTACCAGACTGTACACAAATATATTAAGTATACAAATACATTACGTACTGTTACCATTTTCCCAGTTAAAGATGGTACGGAGGAAAGATGGTGGCTAAAAGCTACCTGAAATGACAAGCTCTAGTAGAAGGGGTCTTAAATTCTGTGATTCTGATTTTCCTGAAAAATTACCTTAACGATGTCAACTGATACCATTAACCACTGAATTCAAAGGGGAAAATAAAAGGTTCTAAGTTCTGGTGGAGATGGGTTTTACGTTCAGATTCAATGCTATTTTTTTCAAACTTTATTGAATGCCTACCATACATGGTAGGAACTGGTGATTTGAAGAGAAGTAGCTTTCAAGAAGCTGACTGCTTATCAGAATGACACAGAGATGAAATCAAAAACTTAAAATAATTTTCTATATAATGCTATATGTATAGAGGAAGCACAGGAAGAGAAATGAAGAGCACAGAAAACACACAATAAGGTGTACTGCATTATTATGTGGTATTATATGTTACATACTTACCAAGGTCTACTTAAATATCCTATTAACCCATACCTCCTCAGTAATAGCACACTTCTCATTTCCTCAATAAAGAAGGAAAAACAGATGAAGCCACCTGTTCAAGGAGACACAATGGTCAACTGCAAGAGCTGAGAGGTGAGCTAAAGTCTGTCTGACTCCAAAGTCACAGATTCTTCTTCTACAGTACTGCTTCTCAAAGCATGACACAGGGACCATCCTACCTTTCTCTCATGGCTGCACAGTGCCCTTTCCCAGAGGTTGTACCATATGTTTTATCACAACAGACTGAATGCAGAAGCCATTGAAAATCTTGTAAGGCTGAGATTTGCTAACCACAAAGTAAAATAATGCTATTCTCAAGTTTTTTTTTCCTTTTTCCTAGTTACTTTCACTGGGTGCAGTGGCGCACATCTTTAATCACAGCCTTGGGAGGCCGAGGCTAGGAATCGCTTGAGTCCGCAGGTTCGAGACTATCCCTGGCAACATAGCGAGACCTAGCCTCAAAAAAAGAGCCGGGCATGGTGGTGTGCACCTGTCATCCCAGCTAGCTGGGATGCTGAGGCTGGTGATCGCTTGAGTCTGCAGGATTGGGACAACCCGGGCAACATAGCAAGACAGTCTTTTTTCTCCTTCCTTTTTGTTTATTTATTTTTTTGGATAGGTCTCACTATGTTGCCTGGGGAACTGCAGACTCTTTGCCTGGGCTACCCTGGACTCAAGCGATCTCAGCTTCAGCCTTCCAGATAGCTGGGACTACAGACACGCACCACCACAACCAGCTATTTTTTTTTGAGACAAGGTCTTGCTATCTTGCTCTGGGCAGATCTCGAAGCTGCGGACTCAAGTGATTCTCAGTCTCGGTCTCCTATTCTAGGCTTGGGATTATAGCCACAAACCACCATGGCTGGCTGCGAGACCTAGCCTTAAAAAAAAAAAAAAAGACAAAGTTACTTTCCTAGTTGGGGGTGGTGGTGTACACCTGCAATCCCAGTTACATGGGAGGCTGAGGCTGGGGATCACTTGAATTTGCCAGTTCAACAACCCTGGGCAACATAGCGAGACCTAGTCTCTTAAAAATTTTTGTTTTTTTTGAGACTAGGTCTCGCTCTTTTTGCCCGTGGAACCGCAGGCTCTCGCCCTAGCCTCAGCTTCCCAGGTAGCTGGGATTACAGGCGCAAGCCACCACGCCCAGCTATTTTTTGGAACTAGGTCTCGCTTACAGGCCCTAGGCGGGACTCGAACCACAATCCCTAGGCCCGGCTGCTTCACAGGCTGAAGCTACAGGCATGAGCCACCGTGCCCGGTAGCCACCTCGCTATTTTTTTGAGTATAGGTCTTGCTATGTTGCCTGGGGTAGTCTCAAATTGCGGGCTCATGTGATTCCTAGCCTCAGCCTCCCAAGGCTGAGATTACAGGTGTGTGCCACCATGCCCGGCTGATGTCTAAGTTTATTTATTTATTTGAGACTAGGTCTCACTATTTTTGCCCATGGAACTGCAGGTTCACGTTGCCCGGGGTACCACAGACTCAGGCAATCCCCAGCCTCAGCTTCCCAGGTAGCTGGGATGACAGGCATGCGCCACCACGCCCAGGTATTTTTTGGGACTAGGTCTCGCTGTGTTGCCCCGAGTGGGACTCGAACCGTGACCCCTAGACCTAGCCGCTTCATAGGCTGAAGCTTATAGGCACAAGCCACCGTCTGGCTTTTGATGTCTAAGTTCAAAGTGAATAATATGTCGATGTAATTGTATAGGGCAAAATGATTTCCTTATTGTGTGGTTACTGCTTTTACATACATCAACATGACAGTTTTAGTCTTTAACATAGTAAATGCTGAAATATGTTCATAAATCTGTTATTTCAATACACAAAGTGCAAATAAAACAAATGTCTCTGAAATCACTAATTATACGTAGAGTGTAAAACTGTCTTGAGAGGAAGAAGTCTGAAAGCTACCCTAGTAGGTCTCTCACTACATAAGCTCTGTGACGCTGTCACACAGGAAGCCTTGGGGTTAGAGTGATGACCTCCCCCTCATGATCCATATCTTCAAGGCCATTTAGTGTGAGTACAGGCAACAGTGTGTATTTAAATCTGCAAATTAAATGTGGAGTTCTAATTTTAATTTTGACACTGCTCTCCCTCAGCCTTGAACTGAACCATTAAAAATGCAACTGGGTACAGTAGCCCCCACAAACAGCTTGATTTAATTAGGCTATCAGACCCACAAATTCAGTCTTCTTTTTTTTGAGACTAGGTCTTGCTACTTTTGCCTTTGGAACTGCAGGCTCACATTGCCTGGGGTACCACAGACTCAAGCAATCCCCAGCCTCAGCTTCCCAGGTAGTTGGGATTACAGGCGTGCGCCACCATGGCCAGTTATTTTTTTGGAACTAAGTCCTGCTTAGTTAGCAGGACTCGAACCGCTATCCCTGGTCCCCATCGTGGCTTCCTAGGCTGCCACTTACAGGCATGCACCACAGTGCCTGGTTTTGAATTTAGTCTTCTAAGGGCTCCACATCTTCAGAGAAATGCCAGGTCTTGCAGACCAGATGCCCTACAGCCTACTTTACAGAGAAACAGCTAGCCTACCTGATGGAAACAACAACTTTCTTCTGTCCCAGGGGCAGCTGGTGCTCTGTGCTGCATGTAGCTCTCCTCCCATTCCCTAGGTTAGCAATAAAATACATACTGTGTTATAGCTGGGGATTGCCTCCAATCCAGCTCAAGACTGCCAGTTAAAAAAAGATGTATACCAGAAGCAACCCTGACTTGCTGCAACCTGTGAGAGCTAGATGTACAGAGGCTGTTGCAATGAGGTTGGCAAACACCAACTACTCCAGAACAAAAATATCATTTATCAGATAATTATTATATGAAATCTGAGATGAGCTTGATAAAATGTACTTAGAACTTTTTTTTAAGTCTCCTCATATTCAGATTGTAAATTAAGTCTGTGATTGAAATGGGTCTAGAAAGGAGGTAGGGTGGTGAATGGAGAAGGTTCTTCAGGCACAGCTGCTGTGCAAGATGTGGCTCAAAGGAAGAGGATGGTGGTTACCATGACATTCTCTAGAAGAGAAATGGAGCTGGGATCAGATTGCCACAGGGGAGGTGCTTCACAGTCCCTCCCTTTGAACAAAATGATGTAGGAGGCAATTAAAAGGAGACCAGAGCAAAAAGAGAGGTCTGTTAATTCCCTTCACTGGCAGCTTCAATAACATTTACTGTTTTGTTGTTTTTTTAAAGGTTAAACTGTGTTGGGATTAGGATATACAAAAATGAATGACATGTTTTTTTACTGTGGCGAAGCTCACAATCTGACATAAAAAACTTGCAGTAAAGTATGATAATGTTATATTATAGTCACATACCAGGACTATGGGAACAATATGGAGATAAGCTAGAGAATGCCTCACAAAAGGTTATGCCTCACTTGAGAGGAGTTAAAACAACAGTATGGAAAAAGGCAGCAAGAACAAAGGCTTAGGTTTGAAAGAATCTAGTAATTTGGGAAATAGCCCCAGAATCTAATGTTGAGTTTAAATTACAGGACATTTGGTACTCTGAGTACCACATTTGGTACTCTAGAATCATCCAAGGTGTTCAGGAGTGACTACCCAATCTGGAATCCAAAAACTTAAAAAGTTGACTAAAAGTACTCAGCATGTGCTTAATTAGCTTTTAAATCTGGAGTTCAGAACTCTGTTATAAAAATACAAAGTCAAGGCCTGGCATGGTGGCGCATGCCTGTAAGCAGCAGCCTACGAAGTCACAGCTGGGACCAGGGATCACGGTTTGAGCCCCGCCAGGGGCAGGTAGTGAGACCTAGTTCCAAAAAATTATAGCTGGGCATGGTGGCGCATGCCTGTAATCTCAGCTACCTGGGAAGCTGAGGCTGGGGATTACTTGAGTCTGTGGTACCCCAGGCAATGTGAGCCTGTGGTTCCAATAGCAAAAATAGCGAGACCTAGTCTCAAAACAAACAAACAAACAAACAAACAAACAAACAAACAAAAAACAAACAAAAAAACCACAAAGTCAAAACGTTAAAAAGCTCTATTGTTAATAATGGTTAATAAGTACCTTTTTTTTTTTTTTTTTTTGAGATTAGGTCTCGCTATTTTTGCCCGTGGAACCTCAGGCTCACGCTGCTCAGGGTACCACAGACTCAAGCAATCCCCAGCTTCAGCTTCCCAGGTACCTGGGATTATAGGCACATACCACCGCCCCCAGCTATTTTTTTGAGACTAGGTCTCGCTATGTGCCCCCAGTGGGACTTGAACCACAATCCCTGGCCCCGGCTGCGGCTTCCTAGGCTGCCGCCTACAGTCATGCACCACTATGACCCGCCTTAGTTACTGCGTTTTCGCCACATACACTGGGGAACACACAGCACCCGCTTTAGCACAGGAGTTATTAACCAGAGAGCCAGGTATGCCATTGCAGCACAAAAGCAGAGACAATATGTAAATGAACAGGAGTAGCCTAATTTGGTACAGTAGTCTTAGTTTGGTGACCCCTGATTTAGAAGTATAGGTCTTTAAAGATGACAAAGGTTAGGTGGGTGTGGTAGCCCACGCCTGTAATCCCAGGTACTCAGGAGGCTGAGGCTAGGAATTACTTGAGTCTCTGGGTTTGGGACTACTTGGAGCAATATAGCGAGACCTAGTCTCTTGAGAAAAAAAGAAGATAACAAAGGTACCATGGGAGCCTGAAGTAGGGGACTCTCACTTGGTTTCTGAGGCATGACCTTAAATAAGACCTCAAGAGAGGAGGAATTTGGGGAATGGTGCTCTAAAAGAAGAGCATTTATAGAACAAAATCTGGAGAACTCTGTGGCAGAAATAGCAAGGATTAGTTTGACTAGTGGAGAGAGGGGTTCATAATGAATCAGAAGTGAAGCCATAAAAATCTTATGGGCCAAGTTAACGATTTTGAACACCATCATAAAGGTGCAGGAAAGCCCCTGCAGGGTTTTATTTATTTATGTATTTAATTTTTTCTTTTGAGACTAGATCTTGCTATGTTGCCCAGGGAACCGCAGACTCACATTGCCTGGGGTACCATGAACTCAAGCGATCCCCAGTCTCAACCTCCCAGGTAGCTGGGATTACAGGTGCATGCCACCATGCTTGGCTACTGCAGGGTTTAAACATAAATTTCACTTTATTTACTTGCTAATTCAATAAATATTCAGTAAGTGCTTACTACAAGCTAGACAAATGTGAAGAAAGGTTCTTGCTACCTACGATACCTGAATCTTTGTGCAGGAGACAGGCCATAAACAAAATAAACCCTGCCATACGTGCTAAGAAGAAAATAAACACCCTTACGTCTAAGAGTGTGCGTTTAGGCTGACAAGAATAGGTACAAGTTGGTGTGCAGAACAAGGGGAAGAGGTTGCCGGTAGAAAAGGTAGGTAAAAATTTGGTAGGGGAAAATCATGTTAGATGATGTCCTAAAGTCAGTGTGAGCAAAGAATGGTGAAGGTAGCAGAATATGAGAGGGAGCTACAACCATGGAAGGTCACTAGAGCATTTAAGGAAGAAAAAGGACAAGATCTGATTTGATCTTGCTACACAGAAAATGGACTGGAGGAGATCTGCAAGGGAAAGGGAGGATACTACTCTGGTAGCTCTGCCAAAGGTAATGGTGGCTTAAAAGAGGGCGAAAGCAATAGAGACTGAGATAAAACAGATAGAAAATGTGCTTGAAGTAGAAGTAATAGGACTTACTGAAATACTTGGGGGTAGGGATATTAAGGGAGAACGCTTCAAGATGAGTCCCAGAGGTCTGACTTTGATAACCATGTTGATGAGAGTACAGTTAGTGAAATCGGGAATGTTAGATTTGCACGATATGAAAACCAAAACATTTGTTACACTGGTTCTAGGATGTCTAAGACATCCAACGGAAGCTATTGAACAATTACTCTGATATTTGATACTGGAATATAAAGGAGAGAGAAGGGACTAGAAATTTAAACTTGAGAGTTGAGCACTTACAATGGTATTTTAAAGTTAAGGATCTGGGGTCACTTAAAGGAAGCAAGCAAAAAGCCAAGGATTAAATACTGAAAGAACAGTTAACATTTAGATACAAGGTGGACAGCAAAATATTTGCCAAGGTGACTGAGGAGCAGAGACATAAAAAAAACTCAGGAGATGTCAATGAAGTAGAGTTCCAAAGTAAGGTGTAAACCACTGAATTATTGGAGATGCTGCAGAATATGTAACCACAGAATTTGGTAAGATATAGTCACTGGTGACTGGATAAAAGCATTATAAAAGGACTAATCAGAAAAGAAGTCAAACTGGAGTGGGCTGAAGGGTGAATAAAAGTAGAGAAAGCTAAGTTGGTTTAGGTAGACTATGAAGGAAATTTTTTAAAAAACGAGTACAGCATGGAAATAACAGAAGACAGTTTGTGTGTTGATGAGAATAGATTTTTAAGGACACAAAAAGGATTTGGTGATTGGTTTTACTGGGGAAGGATGGAGAAAAAGAATCCATGAATCTGAATGTGATGACACTTACTGAAACCAAGAACACAGGAATATGGGCAAATTTTTCTTCAGAAGACCATGTTTCCAGCGATTAGGTAAGTTTTCTTCTATGAGAAGGTCTACTGAGTGAGAAATGTAAAATATTGGTTCCACTATTTCCTGATGTATTTAAATCTTTTAGAGAGTAACAATAATACCCTAATCTAACTTAGTAGTCACATAAGCCAATTGGGTAAGAATGGACGGACTTAAACTGGCAGAAGAGACAAAAGTCATAGAAAACGACTCAAAATTCAAAACTGATGGGCTAGCAATCACTTTTGCAAACAATACATTGATGACTTCAAAAATGTTAACTTTAAGAAAAACAATGGAATGTTTTTTCAAAAACATCACATTTAGTATTGTTTATACTGTTTTCATTAATAGCACAGTTGTAATTTAACGCTCCCTTGCTGCTTTTGATATTACAGTATATTTCCATATTTTAAGATCACTAAGGCCTCCTCTTAAAGAAAACGAAGAAAAATTAGTTCTTGCACCAATCCAGAACAATGAACCGTTCCAGCTAGTTCAAGAGAGTGCTAGGAAAGGCAGAAATTGGAAGAAAACAGAATGTTGACTTAATAGCCTATTCTGATGTTTGAGGTTGACGTTTGATGGATGTAGCAATCTATACAAAGTTTCAATTAGAAAACGTGAGAAAAGCTGCAATTGGGCACCATCGCCTAGCCTCAAGGCAGAGCTATTGAAAGTTCCATAGATCTCTCATTCCCACAACAAATAATTCGATCATCTGATCCTGACTCAGAAGCCTGAAGTCCCTTCCATTCGCGCGGCCCAGTTTTCAGGAGCTGCGAGGACGGGATCCCAGTAAGCCTGCTGATTCAATATGACGCCCAATTCTCTGACTTCGGGAGGCATAGGGTAGGGAAAAGCCTTGAATCTCTGAGCAACTACCCTGCTTTCCTCCTTCCTCCTAGAACAGGGTAGGCCGGGAGACACCCCCCCTCCTTCTTCCCGCATTCGGCTCTCTAGTGACTCGTCCCTGACGGGACCAGGCCCTAAGAGCCTGGCCCCCACACGTCCCATTCGAGGAACACGCTCCCCAATCCGAATTTTACTTGCCTAATGCCCGTCGCTTCTCCGGTGCACTAAGCCCCCACCGAGGAAAATGGAGTCGTCGAACCGAGACTGGGAAAGGATAGTACGGACCCACCGCACGGTCCCTCCGCCGCCAGGGCCGCCGCTGCTGCGTCAACGTGCTACGTCACTTCCGGCTCCCTGTCACCGGGAGAAGCGGGTCATTTTTTGCTCTCTTCGCCTACTGGGCCCTCAAAGTTTTGTCCGGGCTGGCAGTGGTGCGAAAACTGGCAAAAGCGGTTCGGAAGTCAGCTGCCACAGTCCCGAGAGTCGAGCGGAAAAATCGGAAGCCACCCTGGGTAGCCGGTTCTCTAGGCCGCTCTAGCCAAAGATACGCACCATAAAGACCAGACTAAGGAGGCTTCATTTCCTCATCTCTGTGGTTCCCTTCGTAGTTTCCGTTTCCGGGGAGGGGCGGAGTTTTCTTCGAGGATTAGGTAGGGGCTCGGTGAAGCGGCCGGGGTAGGATGGCTGTAGTACCTTTACTGTTGTTCGGGGGTTTATGGAATGTTATAGGAGCATCCAATGTGGCTGTCGTTACGTGCGGCTCTGTGGTGAAGCTACTCAATACGCGCCACAACGTGCGACTGCACTCACACGACGTGCGCTATGGGTCAGGTACTGCTGCTCGAGTCGGGTGGGCTGGGAAGGCCTGGTAGACTCTAGTGGGGCGGGGCCTAAGGAAATAGGAGGGGAGTGTCCTGGGGAGATTTGGGAGCCGGGGAGTTCTTCTGGTCCAGAGAAGAATCCGGTTGTTCGAAGGTGTCTTAACCATACTGACAGCTTGTGTCTGGTGAGCGGGCACATTACACACGTATTTTCACCCTGTTTTTAATATTTCTTCGAGAAATTCTTACCTTGCAGGTGAGGAAACGCTGAAAAATAAACTACATGCTCCAAGCAAGTAGCTAATGAATGATCCCAATCTGCAGTTTCAAAGCCGCCTGCTGTTCAGTCACTCCAGGCTGTCACTACCCAGTGCTGAAGAGAGAAACATGTAGAAATATACAGGGAGTGCTCAATTTCTGTTAGCTTTTTACAAGAACTTTTGATCTCAGTTCTGGGTCTTTCGAATTTATACTTGCTCCTCTGCTCCTTATCTTATTTTGGCCTGTTTTTACTCAAGTCCTTACCCATGTAAAAAACTTAAACTACGTTTTTTTGTTTGTTTGTTTTTTGTTTTTGGGACTAGGTCTCTCTATGTTGCCCGGGGTAGTCTCGAACCCGCAGACTCAAGTGATTCCTAGCCTCAGCCTCCCAAGTAACTGGGATTACAGGTGTGGGCCCCTGCGCCCAGTTTAAACTAAGCTCTTAATGGAATTGTAGTGGAAACTGTTCAGAGGGCTTTTTAACATGTGAAATTAAAATGCTTAGTTTGTAGGCACCTAATGTTAGAAGTTAACAGTAGTGAATCAGCATATTGCAAGAAAACAAAAACGGGGTGGGGGAAAGGGGGAAGAAACTTAGTTAATAAGCTGTTAGAGGCTTCTAAGCTGGTAACTTCATTTCTATCTTAGAAGTTGATCTTCTAGCTAAAAGAAGTTCTTTCAGTGCTTGCTTTAGCAGCACATATACTAAAATTGGAACTATGCAGAGAAGATTAGCATGGCCCCTGCACAAGGGTGACATGCAAATTCGTGAGGCATTCCTTATTTTTTTAGAAAAATTAAACAAAAAATAAGTTCTTTCTGGTCTATGGTTCCAGATTCGCAAACCTTTCTGACCACACTTAAAATAAGAAAGAAACCGAATTATCATTACCGGGATGGTGTAATTATCCAAGCAATCGTTCAGTGAACACCTACTGTGTGTCAGGCTTAGTACCTTTTTATTTGATCTAATTTCCTCCTTTGAATCTATTAAATCATAATCTGAGTGCAGAGAGTCTTGCCAATAAAAATCTGTAAGTTTAAAAGCTCTTCAGATGTTCCTGATGGGCAGCCAGATTTGGCAATCAGGTTTATTCTGGAATTCAGAGGAGAGCTCTGTATTGAGTCTGAAATACATAGTTAAATACAGCATCATTACAAAGTGGTGACTGAAGGTGTGACAAGAGATTGCTCTGGCTGAACTGTGTTTTCAATCTGGTATCAAGTTGTGTCACTTGAAAAACTTGTTCAAAATATATGCTTTTCATTTTGACCCCACAACTACTTAGAAAATGAGTAAGGACCAGGACTAGAACTCTGGGTCATCTGGAAGTTTAAGGATGGGGGAGGAAGTAAAGGGTTGAATAGAAAATTAAAAAGTAGCCGGGCACGGTGACTTGTGCTTGTAAGCTTCATATGAAGCGGCCGGGGCTAGGGATTGCGGTTTGAGTCCCACCTGGGGCCCGTAGCGAGACCTAGTTCCAAAAAAAATAGCTGGGCGTGGTGGTGCGTGCCCGTAATCCCAGCTACCTGGGAAGCTGAGGCTGGGGATTGCTTGAGTCTGTGGTACCCCGGGCAACAAGAGCCTGCGGTTCTACGGGCAAAAATAACAAGACCTAGTCTCAAAAAAAAAAAAAAGTAAGAGACAGAAAAAGTATAGACCACAATTTAGTGAGATGTAGTAGTAATGATCAAGGGAATCAGGCACTAACTAAAAGTTGGTTTGCCTTTTTTTTCTTTTAATTTGTAACAAGTATGCACTGAGTGAAAGAAGCAATGGTGAGAAGCTGCTAGTTTAGCTACTAACATTCATCCACATAACAAAGTACAAGGATAATTAATCTATTAAATGGTAAAAGGGAAGGTGCATCAGAAGACTGGTCAGGCAGGACCAGGGGACTGAAAGAAAAGCTAGAAGAAATGGGAAAGAATCTATGGAAAGTATCTAGAAAATGTGGAGTGGCTTCAAAGAATTGAGTAGTGAATGAAACCTAGGGGAGATACTATACCTGGAGTTTGCGATAATAACCTTTTTTTGGGGGAACTTGACAGAAAAATAAACCTTTGTGGGAGCCCATGTGGTAGGGTGGTTAAGAGTGTGCATCCGGTCAGGCATGGTGGCGCATGCCTGTAAGCGGCAGACTAGAAAGCTGCAGCGGGAACTGGGGATCGTGGTTCAAGTCCCGATGGGGCAACATAGGTAGACCTAGTTCCAAAAAAGTAGCTGTGCGTGGTGGCATGCGCCTGTAATCCAGCTACCTGGGAAGCTGAGGCTGAGGATCACTTGAGTCCGTGGTACTCCGGGGAATTGAGCCTGCGGTTCTACGGGCAAAAATTGTGAGACCTTGTCTCAAAAAAAAAAAAAAACCAAAAAAAGTATGCATCCAAAAGTTAGGTTGCCTGAGTTTTAGCCATAGTGATGTTTCTTGGAGCTATGTGTGATCTTGGGTATATTTGTTCAGCCTTTCTAATACTCTGGTGTAAATGAAGATAATGACAATGATAATACCTACTTCAGAGAATAGATATATGTGTCAGAGTATCAAAGTGAAACTGGGCGTGGTGGCACACACCTGTAATCCAAGCGCTGAGAGGCAAGTGGCCAGGGATCACTTGAGTTCGTGGGTTCGAGACCACCCTGGCCCTGGCAACATAGAGAGATGTGGTCTTGAAAAAGCAGTTGGGTGTGGTGGCAGGAGCCTGTAATCCCAGTTACCTTGAGTTGGAGGGATCGGAACTACCCCAGGCAACATAGCAAGACCTAGTCTTTTTTTTTTTTTTGAGACTAGGTCTCGCTATCTTTTGCCCGTGGACCGCAGGCTCTTGTTGCCCGGGGTACCACAGATTCAAGCAATCCCCAGCCTCAGCTTCCCAGGTAGCTGGGATTACAGGCGTGTGCCACCACACCCAGCTATTTTTTTGGAACTAGGTCTCGCTACGGGTCCCCGGCGCCACTCGAACCGCGATCCCTAGCCCCTGCCGCTTCATAGGCTGAAGCTTACAGGCAAGAGCTACCGTGCCCGGCCCATGAGTTCAG